>JBAMBO010000113.1:0-16536 GCA_037044535.1 Lordiphosa magnipectinata | reverse complement strand
TAATTTCCGACCATATAACTCGTTATTGTTTTCTCACTCAAATATAAAAATATTATTTTTAACTTATATGCTGTATTACTATCAGAAACATTGATGTTTTAAATCGATGTTTTTTTTAAATCATCGAAGACATCGATGTTTGTCAAACATCGGAAACATCGATGGTTGCGAACCTTGATGTTTTCCCTGCTTTACAGCATACACTTTATCGTTCTGTTTGTTGAACGACATCTCTATGGTGAACATTTTTTCGCCAGTAAACAGAATTCGTCTGTGGGCATTGTGTTCCCGCACTGGCGATGCAATGCTTTTGATTTTGTCTTGCGTTTTTATTTCAATGCTGTTGTGAGCAAGTGGCCGGTGTGCCTCTAGTATAAACTGAGTCGCAGATCACGTTTTATGTTACGCGACAAGCTGTTCTTGCTGATATTCATTTCACGAGATATGATTTTCTGCTTGCGATGTGGATTTCGACGAATTCGATCTTTGACGGCTTTGATGGCCGTGGACTGCCGGATTTCGCACGGTCTTTTGTTCCATCAGTGGCCTCAAATAACTTCACGGTACGATACACAAAGTTTCGGGTGATTTTCAGTGGGCAGTGGGCAACATCCGAAAGATTTCACCTTTTTCGTAGCCGCATTTATGCAGGTCAATAAGCGAGCGAGACCCATTCATTGATTGCAGGCAACTGACGCTAAAAAAAACGTTTGATGCAGTAATAAAGCATAAATGTCATTTGTCAAAAGGCCGTCAAGTTGGAGTGGATGCCATCGATGGTTCTCGACAAAGAGTGTGTTCAAAACAATTGCGACTACTGGGTATAACTAACATTTTTTGTGGAATTTCAAGTAAGGGATTTTTCTTTACGAATTTTACAAATCACATCGTCGATTCGATGAACGATGATATTCACGTCATGAAAATAAAACAAACGAGAAGGCCACGCTAACTTCGTCTGTGCCGAAGTTTTTATACCCTTGCAAAAGCTGTTTTTGAAATGACAGAGTTTAAGAACGCTTGGATAAAAATCAAAAACTTTTTTTAACTTAAATCGATTTTCCGTCAGATGAACATTTGATTTCGACCAAATTTCGCGAATCTTTTTGAAAACATATCAAATTAACAATCGCCAAGTTTAAGAACGATAAAATTGAAAACAAAAAAGTTTTTCTCACTAAGACTCATTTTCCGACCGATAAGTCCTATGGCAGCCTGCAGATATAGTCATCTGATTTCGACCAAATTTTTCAAATTAGTTTGAAAGCGTTTAGTGTTAATAATCACCGACCTTAAGAACGATTTACTTGAAAACAAATATTTTTTTTCAGTAAGACCCATTTTCCGACCGATCGGTCCTATGGCAGCTATAAGATATAGTCTTCCGATTTTGATAAAAGTTTGCGAATCTGTTTGAAAGCATATAATATTAATAAGGGACGAGTTTGAGGACGCTAACATAGAAACCAAAAAAGTTTTTCTCAGTAAGACCCATTTTCCGACCGATCGGTCCTATGGCAGCTATAAGATATAGTCATCCGATTTTGACCAAAGTTTGCAAATCTGTTTGAAAGCTTTTAATATTAATAATGACCGTGTTTGGGAACGCTAACAATAAGAACAAAAAAGTTTTTCTCACTATAACCCATTTTTTTACCGATGGTTCCTATGGCAGCTATAAGATATAGTCATCCGATCCGGTCGGTTCCGACATATTATCAGCGTGCAGTAAAAAGAAGACTCTGTGCAAAATTTCAGCTCGATAGCTTTAAAACTGAGAGACTAGTTTGCGTAGAAACAGACGGACAGACGGACAGACAGACGGACAGACAGACGGACAGACAGACGGACAGACAGACAGACAGACAGACGGACGGACAAAGCTCAATCGACTCAGCTCGTCGCCCTGATCAAGAATATATATAGTTTATGGGGTCGGAAATGAATATTTCTATGCGTTGCAAACTTCTGGGCAAAATTATAATACCCTTTGCAAGGGTATAAAAAGAAAGTCGGTCAAGCCCGACTTAATTAAAAATTAACTTGATCTGCCTGCAAGTATAAGAAGTATATGTCCCATACATGTCAAACCACTTTCTTTTCCCATCTCTGAGATCTGTGCGTTCATACAGACAGACGGACAGATAGACATTTCTATATCGACTTGGCTGTTGATGCTGATCAAGAATATATATATCGGAAATGATTCCTTCTCCCTGTTACATACTTTTGCACAAACTTAATATACTCTGTGTACCTCTGGGTACAGAGTATAATGACCGTCCAGGGTTAACAAAGTGTCTACTCCCATTCTAAACTTGTTAACTTTTTGATCTTCATCACAAAAAGAGGAAAAATATGGAATATGATTAGAGTGAAGCTCTTTTACGGACGTTTTACTGGGGGACTAAAACTAGAAAAATTTTGTCGTTGCGATAGATGCTATTGGGTGCGCATTTTTATACCCTTGCAAAGGGTATTATAATTTTGCCCAGAAGTTTGCAACGCATAGAAATATTCATTTCCGAACCCATAAACTATATATATTCTTGATCAGGGCGACGAGCTGAGTCGATTGAGCTTTGTCCGTCCGTCTGTCTGTCTGTCCGTCTATCTCTCTGTCCGTCTGTCTGTCCGTCTGTTTCTACGCAAACTAGTCTCTCAGTTTTAAAGCTATCGAGCTGAAATTTTGCACAGAGTCTTCTTTTTACTGCACGCTGCTAATATGTCGGAACCGACCGGATCGGATGACTATAGCATATAGCTGCCATAGGAACCATCGGTCAAAAAATGGGTCTTTGTGAGAAAAACTTTTTTGTTTTCAATGCTAGCGTCATAAAACTCGGCCGTAATTAATAATATATGCTTTCAAACAGATTTTCAAATTTTGGTCAAAATCGGATGACTATATCTTATAGCTGCCATAGGACCGATCGGTCGGGAAATGGGTCTTAGTGAACATTTTTTTTTTGTTTTTAATGCTAGCTTCATAAAACTCGGCCTTTAATAATATTATATGCTTTCAAACAGATTTGAAAATTTTGGTCAAGATCGGATGACCATATCTTATAGCTGTCGTAGGAACCATCGGTCGGAAAATTGGTCTAAGTGAGAAAAACTTTTCTGTTTTAAATTTTATCTTTCTTAAACTCCGCGATTGTTAATATGATATGTTTTCAAAAAGATTCTCGAATTTTGGTCAAAATCAGATGTTTATCTGTCGGAAAAAGGGTTTAATTTCAAAAAATTGTAGATTTTTATGTAAGCGGTCTTAAACTCTGACATTTTTAAAACAGCATTTGCAAGGGTATAAAAACTTCGGCACAGTCGAAGTTAGCTTGGCTTTCTCGTTTTATTTGCAAAGTCAACTTCTTTTACCATTTGCCGTAGCAGCAGGTGGGTTGAGTATTATTTGTGGGTGCGTGAAGTGGGAAGAGTGGTTTATAGTGGGTTAACAGTGAGTTAACAGTGACTTAACAGTGACCAAATAGTGACTTGACAACGACTTGACTAAACATATATTTGCAAGTGAAATTGGAGCAACTGCTGGTTGTGGCCCCATCTTCGATGCTGTCTCCCACCTGAGTTGACGACACCATAGACTCGGAAATGCACTCTTCTATATCAACTGCAGAATTGTCCAGGCACTCAGCAGAAAGCAAGCGGTCCGTTTGAAATGTCCTGTAAAATAATGAATCTTTTATGAAATTAATTTATAAAAATATTATTGATCGGCTTACCTGCGCTTTGATGAGACATTCGGCAGAAACGATATTAATGCGCCGAATTCCCATCAATGTTAACATCGTCCATAAAAGAAGGGCTATCTATTGGCTCACCACCGGCACTACCAGTCTTCATCTGCTATGCGCTTCTGCCATGATAGCGATAGCTTAGCTCTCCCGCAAAGACTTAAAGCCTTTTCGGCAATCATCCACTGTAACATATTGCTACAAATTTTAATCGAATTGATCAAAGTGTTTATTTTTCACATATGTATGTACATACCTTCTTTTTGTAATATGGCGGCCACTTCTCCCCAAGCCTTGTTTACAAAATTTAAGGCCGATCCCAAATAACATCCCGCTCTTTCACCGCCAAAATTAAAGACATTTTTTTATCATGTGAAAACATTTCCAAGCGAATCTTTCGTTTTTGCTTTTCTGCCAGGTTCTTTTTTATTATTATTTTTTAGTTCACTTTAGCTTAATGCACTCCAGCTGATCGATGCGCAGAGTGACTTAACAAGGTGCATTCTCAGTGCTGCGTCAGCTGCTCAAAGCACAATAAGGCCCATAGCCACTTTACATAATCTTCACAAATGTGCTGTTAAGCGTAACATTGACTGTTAAGGGTGACATTCAAATTCTGATCTCCGTACTTGCAAAAAGTTTAAGTGGCGAAGTTGTAACTTCTGCTTCTTCTTCCCTCAATTTTTGTATGAAACTTCTCGTTGCTTCGGATGTCCGTATGGGGCTTAAAGTTGCAAAAAATGCCTATTTTGTTACATTTTAGACGCGTTTAATGGGGAAACCATACTTTTGTTTTGACTCTCTTTGATATTTCCGGAAAGAATTACTTCTTAACTTTGAAATAAACTATCCCAAGCAATTCCACGTTTTTTTTAAAATGAAAATATACCATTTTTAGTAAATGTATCCGAGTTCACAACAACCCAATATATTGTTGCTGCCCCAATGTATGCAATGGGTTTTGTTGAAAATTTTCATTGAAATTCTATACAAATTACTAGCTGATTGTACTGTTTGTGCAAAGCATACATTTGTGCAGTAGACAGTTTTGTTATTTTTTTTTATTATCGAAACTATGTAGTCAAAATGGTATATCTAAGCTTAAAAAAATCGTACAATTCTTTGCGATAGTTTATTTTAAAGTAAAGAAATAGTTATTTGCGATAATATCAATAAAAGTCAAAACAAAAGTATAGGTTCCCCCACAAAAAAGAGTCTGAAAGGGTCAAAATAGGCTTAAAATTACTCAAAATCTCGAAGTGATGGACCATTTCTGAAAACAGATTCGTGTTCGGCTCACGAAAATCATCTAGAATCACCACCAACCATTCAATATACTGGACCTTATTGCCTAGTGTATTTCTTTATTCAGGGGGTGGGTAATTTTTTGTTACTTAGCTCTAACTTATATTACTTATTCCTCGAAACGAGTGGGAGCCGTGTGCTGTAGAGTACAAAATAGACCCATACTCGTGACGGTCTCCGCTGTAGATAAGCTACTTTTTCAGAGATTTGGTGCCCTTGGAGATCCCTTGGAGGGCTTGGATGGCGTACTTCCGGTGGTACTGATGATGATCCAGAGGCGATTAGTGGGTTGGCCTGAAGAAATTGTGCATTCTGGGCCTAGAGATTGGGTGTGCTGCGCACTCCAAGTGAGAACTAGGGTATTCTGGGAATAGGTTAGGTGGACAGATGAAGGGCGCAGATTGGATGCAAGACGCACTCTAAACAAATTCTATGACACTATCATGATTAACAGCATACCGACACGCTTTGAGCTCTGATCGTGAAGTCTCTTAAGTGCAAGGCCGTCTTTTGTAGTGGCCGCTAAGTCTTTAGCTCACGCAATGCCGAGCGATCGCTCAGTTTGCTCGTTACGTTTTCGATAATTATTGATATTTGGAGTAACCTTTTTGAATGTGAAGTGCTGAAGCCATTTTATGGCGCGTCACATACAATTACTTTCCTTTAGTTTCAAGCGGTCCGTTTTGTTCTCACTTTTGTATGGGACCAGGTCTTCATTATATTCAACTAGAATTTATCAACATTTCCGCAATCGGAAAAAATCTTTGGAATATTCCCTGCATCAGGAATTTTAATATTAAACCGACGTTTTCGAGGCAGAAAGTCATGCCTTTAGTTAGTGTCTACATTTCACTTTGCCATTGTGGCGTCTGTTTGTTTGTCTGTCTGGCAGTAGCTGCTGTTGGTTGGTTGGTTGGTTGGGCCATTTGCATATTTCCCTGCGTAACGTTAACCGTACCGGTAATGCTTAACCTTGCCTGAGCTTGGGCTTTGCGATGTAAATGCGTGCCATTAAAAACAAGAAGAAAAAAAAAGAAAAACAAGCAAGCTCAAATTTCATTGCACACGCAAACTACACACTTTAGTTACAATACTTGCACAATGTATATACACACACACACCCACACACACCTTTACCTTTACCTTAACCTGGCCATGTACGAGTTTGTTCAACTCTCTATTAAATTCTTCTCCTGCTCAAAGAGCAAACTGTAAAAATTAACATTTTCAGCTTCATTTCCGGACGCCATTTTGCTAGCTTTGGTGGCATTCAAATTGAATTGGCCATAAAAATGGCAAACTGCAGCTGATTTAATAATACAAATCTAGAGACGTAGTGTACAGCAAAATGCAAACCTTGACATGAATGATTGATTTGTCCAAGGACACAGGATACGAATACGAATTTAGTTCTGGTTAAGCAAATTTAACACTTGCGCCTAAGAGTAGGCAACACAATTGCGTGTGGCAGAAACTGACGAGTCTCACAGTGAAGTGAGATGTTAAGTCCTGGCATATCCCATTAAAGCCAAAGAAACTTTTGACATAACGCATGGGCAGCGCATCAGCAGCTAGCCAAAGGGCAGTTTCTGTTGCCTTTTTATATTTTAATTCCCAAATCGAAAAAGTTTTCGCTTTCTGCGATTACACTAAAACTCTAAACGCTTTAAGCCCTGTTTTAGGCTTAGCGTATGTCTGTATGTATGTATGTGTATGTATGTATGTACATAGACTACTAATTCGACATGTCTGGGAAGTTTCTTTTTACGCGCTGGTCTAATGTCTTTTACCCCACCATCACCACCAACCCCAAACCCAAACCCAAACCACGTCCCCTTGGTTGCGTAGAGCTCATTTCGTATGCTCAACTGTTAGCTGGAGGCTGTGGCTGTTCCCCTTAAACGATTACAAATGATTAAGTCGCAAGTTGGCGTGAAATTTGTCGAAAAAAGCACATTAAATGCAATTTGCTTTGCTATCTCAGCGTATGTATCTGCCGAACAGAACAGTTGGTGTCTGGCATGAAAATGAGCCGCATACAAACATTGCTTTCCCCCCCGAGAGGCCCAAGTAAATTTTCTTAATTTTCATTTATTATATTGGGGAATTAATTATGTGTCCCCCCAAACCCCCCCCAGCCCCAAACCAGCGCATGCAGCAAGTTTATTTATTGCAACACAAAACGAGTGAAATACAAAAGCTTCCAGTCATTAAAATATGTATGTTGCCCAACCCCCAGCTGCTTGAACTGAGTGTTGGAAGAAATCTTCTTAAATTGTTCAATATTGAATATCAATTGATTCTGTAGGAAAGAAAGAACAACTTTTGTTAGTAGAAGCTAATTGGATTTTCAAGGGAATCCAATCACAGGAAAAGAAAAGTATAGACTGACAACGAGCACAGCCTTAGAATTGGAAACGATTTTCCAAGTTTGAACTAATCTCAAAATACTCAGAATATAATAAAGAAAATTTAATGAACAGGAGTTTCAGGTACTGTGTATCAAATACTGAGTATCGAGAGTTGAATAACGCCTAATGAGCACTAAGCGTCGAGTACTGAGTATTGAGAACTGAACCTGAAGATCCCGAAGCTTTTTACGAAGAAAAATTTGATTCGAAGAAGGTTTAAGTGTGGCTAACACATACAAAAAGCATTGAAATGAAACATGTGTGTGCGTGTGTGTGTGCTTCAGTTACTCTTTACTCGATACTCAGTAGTTTACACCAGTGGTGTCCAAACTCAACAAAGCGTTGCGCTTGTGTGCGAAGCAGCGAAACACGAAGGCAACGTGACGTTTTACTGCTTTACACTGAAAAAATAAAATGCGTGCGATTCAAGCATAAAACAAGTTAAATCGATGCGCAGTATATTTGTATTGTATCGTTGATATTGGCGTGAAACAAAGGTTAGGATTTTTAGCTCATTGAGAATTAATTTTTGCATAACTCACCCAAATCGATGTCTCCTTTGTATTCTTTAATCCGTAAGAGATCTGATAGGTGCTGATCGGTTAATTTGTTGCGACTTTTACTTAATATTGTCTTCAAAGTGGAAAACGCAACCTCACAATTGTATGTTGTACCAAACATTGAGTATGGCCTACCAATTTCATTTTTAAGACAATAATATTTATTATCGAGTTCTAGCCAGAAATGCTCGCCAGTTTTTAAAGGAATTTCAATATCATCTCGTAATTCTTTTAGATCGCTTTGTTCCTGGACTTCGCATATAAGAGGGTAGTCGTGCAGATCTATCAAATTTTTAATGCAGCTTATGTCTTGAAATCTTTGGTTGCAATTATTTTCAATTGATGTCACGATGTTGCCACAATTTTGAAAGAAGTCCAAATTATTCAATTTTAAACCAGAAAAAATGAGTGAAGTTTTCTTTAGAGATTTAAGGCTATTGTTTTTGAGTTGGTCTTTTAGTAAATGCAGCTTTCTAGTAAAATGGTGTATTATTGTTACAAGAGTTATTATATTTGTGTTTTTACCTTGAAGAGATGCGAAGCTCAGGTCATTTAGCATTTTGGTTAGGTCGCATAAAAACGCCAAGTCCAGTTGAAATTCCTTATCTTCCAATGCAATGACAAACTCATCGGTAGTCGGTGTTGGTGACGATTTAAAAAATAATACAATTTCTTGTCTTAAATTAAAAAAACGCTCCAAACTCTTTCCGCGACTGAGCCATCGCACTTCTGTATGCAGCAAAAGATCTCCGTGTAGTCTGCATGCAAATCTTCTAAAAAACTCTTAAATTTTCGGTGGGTCAGTGCATTGTGTCCGCCTCTTATTTTATTTATAATTTTAATTGCCGTGTCCATAACGTTTATCATTTTTATTTCCTTTGCGAAAAGTGCTTGCTGGTGAATAATGCAATGGAATGTTAGACAAGACAGACCGTTTTTTCGCATTATTCCCACGAGACCATTATTATTTCCTCTCATTACTTTTGCACCATCTTTGCACATAGCGCTCATTTTTTCTTTATTCACAATTGAAAAGACACGGGATTCTAAAACGTCATATAAAACTTTTCCTGTCACATTGCCGTGCACAGAAACAACATCAAAAACTTCTTCAAAGCAGTTTAAATTAGCATCAACTGTTTTAACACAAATTATTAACTGGCAAATGTTATTGATGTCGGTACTCTCGTCTAGCGATATCGAAAAAAATGTGCAATTTTCCAGGCGCTTTCTTGCTTCGGAATAAATAAAGCGGCCTATATCTTCGATTCTGCGTACAAGAGTATTACGTGATATGGGAATACTTTTACAAATTTCAACGGCTTTCTGGTACTGCTCTCCAAAGCACTGTAACACATCTGTCGTTTAATTCATAAAAAATGTTCCATCACTAAATGGGCGACATTGTCTGGCCAGACCTAAACCAACTGTATATGTAAGATGCTAAGTTAAGCAAAGTTTTATCAATTTTATTGTTGTCAGGTTGGATGAATTCTTCCTTGTCAGCTATAAACATTAAAAAATGTCTTGCCTGCATCTCTAAAATTTTTAAATCTCTCTCCCTCCCCTTTATTTCATTATAACCCCCGTGGCAAAGTTGGTAGTGCCTTTTAATAACATCAAAGGTCAATAAACATTGAGCGTTACCATCCATATTCTCAATGAAAAATAATTCATTTTCCCAATTGAGATCAAACATTTTTTTCGGTGTAGTGTAAAAATCATGCGCTTTATGGTCTTTTCTCATTAAATGCAGCATAGCGAATGACTTTTGAGCTTCAGCCGAACACATGAGTCGTGAGAGCAAATGCAGCCGAACACGCGCATCGTACGAGAACAAGCTGCCGAGCGTTCTATTTATAGAATACACATATTCTCCGGCAGAATTTGGCTTGCCAACCACGCGTGGCTGCCTTTTCAAATTTTGGGCATCGGTGGTTTACACTCAGCACTCGACGTTCAGTACTCAGTGCTCGTTATTCAGTGCTCGATACTCAGTATCTGATACTCACTACTCGTTACCAAGCCTGCAAACCGGTCCGGAACCGAATCACGCAGAGCCGGTTCGGTTTCGGGATTATTGGGTCCATCGAATCGGATTATTGACCGGAACTTCTAAATCTATTACCTTCGAACCTGAACCCAAAACGAACCTTTTCTGTTCAGAACATTACACAAGGCAACAAAATTAGACTCTTTTCAGTATATTGAAGATATGTATACCAATTTTAGTACTTGTGTACAGAGGTCGCAAAAATCGGTCCCCCGTTTGCCTTTGTCAGAAAACGACAGCTTTCGTGCAACAACCTTTAACTACGCTCTCTGCTTCTATTTGGTTGTGAGAGGAGAGAAACAGATTTTTTGATTTTTTATCTCTTAGGTCTTTTTGGGACCGTTTGGCCTAATTCCCGAATTCAAAAGGTCTCCTTCAACTAACGATATGAATGTATGCGACGAACTATACGCGCTCTCTCTGTTCTCTCTCGCATAGACTCTCTCTCTCTGCTTATGTTAAACTCTGGAGCAACTCTTGGGTCTGCAACCTTTTCAAATAACATTTTGAGAGTTTGGTCTTCGAGAAGCACGCAATTTAAGACCAATTGACTGAGTTGGGCCTGTTATTCGGTTGTTGTCGGACCGATCAGTGCTGTGTGGTCAACCACAGCCACTTAACAGTGAGCGCGATAACAGAACACATTCGGTTGCGGGAAGCCCCTTTTATATTTGGTTTTTCGGTCAGTGACGTGCGCAGAGCGAACTGAAAAAAGGGTTGAGAGTTATTTACGAGCTATGCTTGTGTACGAATTGACAAAAAATTCTATTCATTGTTGATGCCACTAAGTATGCAATACGTGTTGTTAAACATTTTCATTAGAATTCTATACAAATTACTAGCTTAGTTTTTTTCAAGGCATAGCTTTGGGCAGCAGACAATTTTGTTATTTTATTATCATCGTGCATTGATATTAAAAATGGTATATCTTAGCTAAAAATAATCGTACAATTCTTTGGGATAGTTTATTTTAAAGTTAATAAATAGTACTTAACTATAATTAAAAAAAAAAGTAATAAAAAATTATAGGTTCCCCACAAAACGCGTCCAAAACAGGTCAAAATTTACATTTTTTGCAACTTTAAGCTCAAGTTCCTAAAATCTCGACGTGATGGACTCTTCATGTTTTTATGCCAAGCATTATCATATTTTCATATTTCCCTATTCTGCCTGTAAAAAAAAATCATTGTTTCGAACTGGATCGGTTATTGCATTATCTAATGAAGATCAGTTATGAATATCTTGTCTAAACTCGGAATAGTACGACCATGAGAAGGGAAATAAAGCAATAGACAAGTTGTAAAATGACATTTTAAACTTGTCATATCTAAATACGTTTACTTATTGGAAGGCCCAAAGACTTTTGAAAGACGACATACTAGTCAATCGCTGTTATGAAGATATATCAAATAGTTTGGTAATTTAAATGTGTCCTCTTTAACACAAAATAAGTTCGAGATGGTTTTAATTTTAACCGAGTTGCTGAAACTCATAGAATATCAAGACAAAAATATTTCAAATATATCAGAACTAATATTCGAAACAAAATCTCAGGTTCGATACAGTGTTGCCAACTTTTGCAGAGAAAAAAAATTCGTTTTCGGTGGGACGGAGAGGATAAAAAAGCTGTATTTTTCGACAAAAATAGGCAATTATATACTTAAAATATATTTAATATATCATCAGAGTGATGAAGTTCCTCGTCCTCATCCTTGTCGTAACCCTCAGTTGCTACTATTAGCTTAAGGTAACTATGAAGGACCTTATAATCAACCCAGCATTTCGCATGTCAACGTAACTACAAATATTATTTCAGTTTCACTAATATCCAATATCTTATATATTATATTAAGTTGAGCGTGCGCACCTCCATAAGATTTCTAAGTTTTGATCTTACAATATTATCCTGACTGAAGACACGCTTAACTTCAACGTTGGACCATGAAAAGAACAACATCTGAATCGCAAACGAGGCTAACTCAAAAATTCTTTGATTGCCACCAGAGTCCTTGGAAGCGATCAACTTAACTCCAAAACATTAGTATTATCGTCGTTCTTCCATTTTACTGAATGTACATAATATCTTGGACCCTTAATTTTCCAATATCTTTTACGAAAAATACTTTCAAAATGGTAACAATGCTTGTTTTCTTTTGGTCTTAGAATGTTGTCAACCGAAAATATGTCAATTTGTTGAAGAACGCTAAGATTGTAAGGTAAACTGAAATCAGTTAAATTGCTTAAGCTGCCTTTACACTTGTCATACATCTCTAAAGAGACTCTCTAACGATAGTTTAATAGCATATCAAATACATTGTTTGACTAACAAGCTTTTTTGTTAGTTTTAGTTGCGATTAATTTAAATAAATTACACGGTTTTTGTTTCGATTTTGGGTTTTTATTTGCGAGTTGAGCTTGGAGCAAAGGTCCGCTTCGATGCTGAGATTGCGAAAGAGTGAGTATACAAGCGAAAGTTGGGACCAAGTGTCCGCTACGATTTCGAGATTGCGACTGGTTAGGAGTGGAAACGGCTGTCAGCTGGAACCTCCAATTAGCAAATGAGTTCAAGAATTAGGAGAGTGGACCAACTGTCCACTGCAACCTACGATAAGCAACTAACTATGCGTGTGGGCAGGCTAAGCCAGCGGATGCCCAAAATGCAAGCGAGAAGAAATTAAATAGATAAGCGAGAGAATGCAAGCCGTTAGATCGCGAACCGACAGAGAGCAGCTTACATGCAAATACAATAGAGAGATAAATTTACAATGTTTGTGTGTGTTTATGTCTAAGCGAAAACCATGGGCAACACCAAGTCAAAACAATGCATTTAGTTACGTTAAGTTGCACCATGGAACAAATTACGAAAATGATTCACAGATTATCGGCTGCGTGACCCGACATACTCCCCCCGTTGAAAGCCAGCCTTTCAACAAAGACCAAGGGAAGCAGCCATGTTTCGCCGACAACTGTCTTAGGAATGTATAGTCCATGCTGGTGCACAGACGACGTCATCTATAAGGAGCAGCAGCCGCATATGACTGCTCGCACTATAACTCCAATTGTAGTTCGTAACAGAGCCACTCGGGATGCACCATCTCCTCCAGAAATTAGCTCGACCACTCGTGCTAACGGCCATTTCAAGAGTAGGAGATTCTCGTCTCTAACCAGAAACAAGTTGCCGATCGCCCAAACAGGCTTCGGAGTGCGCCACTGATGCGCTTCTGGCAGCAGCACCCGCAAGGGAGAATGGGTCCTATTGTTGTCGACAGCGATATTGACAGCCAGACCTAGAACAAGAAGATGAGAGTTAAAGACTACAGTGAAGCAGTCTAAGCAGGATTGTTGCTCTCCAAGATTGGCAACAGGCAAGTCCATGAGCGAGCAGGGTCGTCTATGTTTCGTCTTCTGAATCAGCATCAAGCGTAACTCCTTGCGAGCGCATCTAAATTGTGTGAATAGATAGCTCCGACGCTGATGCTTTGCCACAAGCCATTTTCCATCACTTGCCCAGCATCCAATCCAAATGAATGCTATATAATTTCGAGGTTCCGTCATGAACATGAGATTATGGGAGCTGGTCGTGACAGCAATTTGAAGGTGACATCGGTAGAGCTGAATGATGAACTGATGAATCTCCAAGTCCAGCGATCGAGATGCAATAAGATGTTTCAAACAGCAAAAAGCTTTCCAGAGACGCATTAACAAATGTGTGCCGAGTTGTACAGATGCTCTAGTAGTATTACGATATAGATATTTGCTGGCATCTGGTAGTGACATAATGAGCAAAGCATAATGAACAGACGAATTAGGCACCAGCTTAGTTTGCTCGATCCAGGTCAGGTCATTGAATAGAATTGCTCCACGCAGCAACCTAGTTGGCCGTGAGCTGGAAGAAGTGGCCGGATTCCTGCTGTAGAACGTTACATGCCAGTTAGTAACGTAGACAAAGAAGTTGGGGTGACTTCCTCTTATGGTAGATTCTATCAAAACGATGATTGTCATTGCTGAGTAGTCCACATTTTGAACGTGCAAGCTAATGTATCTGAAACATTCATCAGTGGCCGACCTGGCTGCCCCAATATCAGTCGGTGTATCCGATAATTTTTCGTTTGTAAATGGTTGGCTATTTTTAGGAAAGTATATTCCAAAATCCGTGACGAATATAAAGCGACATGGCAAGGTACGCCATTTAACAGTTTGGCCGATCCTATTTTGACATGGGACGCCAGCAGCAAGTAGGAGCACATCATCGCTGCAGAGACAAAGGGCTACAGACAAAGTTGACACCCAATGTGGTGCATGGGACGAAGCGCAATGAAACAGGAACATAGGCATTGGCGGCGGCGATAAGAGTCGAATGTTAGGATGAAACTCTTTCCCGCCAAAGTGCTCCAAGCAATGTACGTTGCGAATCAGTGGGATGGATTCGTGCAACATTTCTGCGTTGTCGAGTCTTCCTAGCCCAAAGCTCTTAGCGATGTGTGCCTGCAAAACGAAAAGTTGATTATCGATGCAAATGATACGAGAATTGTTAGCGATCGATATTCCAAAAAACCAGATTTTATCCAAAGTAGAATCCTTGGGCGATGTCGATGTGTTCTTCCGATTCTTTATGTTGGCACCAACCTGGTGAATCTCTGGGATTGCGGACACCATAGAGCAAAGTTCAGTCCGGCAATTGTAATCCACCTCAAAAGTCGCAGCAGGCGGCCCGGTCGATGCTTCAGATTTGGGTTGAGGATCAATAGCAACACCAAGGCACTTGCGAACAGAAGCAATAGCTGGAACGGTTGGTTCAAGCGCAGCAACAGGAGCAGGAACTATGTAGTTCAATGCAGCAAAGGGATCAGTAACAACTGGTTCACGCTCAGCAAAAGGCTGAGGAACTGTGTGGTTGAATGCAGCAAGTCGACCAGTAAAAATGAGTTGAAGTTCATCAACTGGAGCATGATCCACATGGATGAAATCGGCAACAGGCTCGGAATTAACTGGTTCAAGTGCGTCAACGGGTGCAGGAAGTACGTGGTTGAAAACAC
This sequence comes from Lordiphosa magnipectinata, assembly GCA_037044535.1. Lineage (NCBI taxonomy): Eukaryota > Metazoa > Arthropoda > Insecta > Diptera > Drosophilidae > Lordiphosa > Lordiphosa magnipectinata. The sequence continues at coordinate 1,419 of JBAMBO010000113.1, read as the reverse complement.
CAACAGGATCGGGAACAATGTTGTTGAACGCAGTCGTATTCGATATGGGCTCGTGTTGTGCTGAACTTAATGGCATTGGATTGCGGCGCCGGCGAATTTCGAGTCGAATTAATATATTTAATGACTTCGCTAAGTCATCGAAATCTAACCGCAACTGACTCCCGATTTCATTTAAGTTCAAGCATTCCAGGCTATCATGAGCGAGATCAAACGATTTCTGCAAATCTTCAATCTGCTCCGATCTCACTGTTAAACCAATGTCGACGCATGAACTGAGAAACTCGGCAGTCAATATAGATTGCACTTTCTGCAAGCGGGCATAAATTGAAGCAGTCTTGAGTTTTAGAAACAGCACCCTGTTTGCAGACGACGAACGCGTGATTGGCTCTTCCATTGCGTTTTGCATGGCAACAGCAGCCAAAATACAAATGCGCGAAAATCGAAAGACAACAGCAACGAAATAAACGGCAATTGAATAACTGCACTCAAAGCAACGGGCCTTGCTATGTATGTATGTATGTGTGTGCGTGTGTGTGCGTTTACGCAGGCGCGGGCGTTGCGGTATTTATGTAAAAGCCGACAGATAAAACGACCATGTAACTCGATTGTTTTTTGATCAATATTTTTTTTATTGTTGTAAGCGAATTGATCACACACCCACAGAATTCTTTTTCTGCTCACCAATTTAACCACACACACACACAGGTCAACGAAACGAAATGAATTCGGAAAGCAACTGTGCCGGTAATGCTTGTGAGTTTGCGCACACGACTTGTTCACAATTTGTTAATAATTTTATAATTGTTTAGTGCACATATCACGTCGGGGTCACCAATGTTTGACTAACAAGCTTTTTTGTTAGTTTTAGTTGCGATTAATTTAAATAAATTACACGGTTTTTGTTTCGATTTTGGGTTTTTATTTGCGAGTTGAGCTTGGAGCAAAGGTCCGCTTCGATGCTGAGATTGCGAAAGAGTGAGTATACAAGCGAAAGTTGGGACCAAGTGTCCGCTACGATTTCGAGATTGCGACTGGTTAGGAGTGGAAACGGCTGTCAGCTGGAACCTCCAATTAGCAAATGAGTTCAAGAATTAGGAGAGTGGACCAACTGTCCACTGCAACCTACGATAAGCAACTAACTATGCGTGTGGGCAGGCTAAGCCAGCGGATGCCCAAAATGCAAGCGAGAAGAAATTAAATAGATAAGCGAGAGAATGCAAGCCGTTAGATCGCGAACCGACAGAGAGCAGCTTACATGCAAATACAATAGAGAGATAAATTTACAATGTTTGTGTGTGTTTATGTCTAAGCGAAAACCATGGGCAACACCAAGTCAAAACAATGCATTTAGTTACGTTAAGTTGCACCATGGAACAAATTACGAAAATGATTCACAGATTATCGGCTGCGTGACCCGAC
>JBAMBO010000111.1:0-140596 GCA_037044535.1 Lordiphosa magnipectinata | reverse complement strand
GTTTATTTACCGGGGTGTAATTATTATGCCTTCGCTATGAAATCAGATGGACGCAAAACCAATGCCCGATCTTTCTTTATATTTTAATGGTACATATCGGTACGTTTCCATGGATCACTAACCTTTTTAGGCTTTGAATTTGCGGAATTAGCTTGTACTCATCGTGGTTGTTTTGCACCCGTACCGCAAGCGTCTCCAAAGAGGCGCAAGATGGCCATTTCATCATTTTTTTATATCATCTTTGCAGGCAATACTGTGATGCAGAGCTCTTTAACTTGTGTTTGATTTCGTATCATTTGTGGCAGAAATTGACGCACATCCAAGCAACCATGACTGAATGGATGTAGACAGACGGATTCCATCCAGAGTGCAGTAGTAAATCGCTAGTTTCTTTAGGTTTTGAAGATGCTCCAAGGACAGCCATTCATTCCCTCAGGACTTCCATTCATTGTCTGCATATACACCATACCTGAATATCTTTAGTTCCTCCAACAAATTCAGTCCAATAAATGCTTCACGAAGATCGTTTGGGTAGTGGTGCTTGAATTCCAAATCCAATGATTTCAAATTTAGAAAATGTTTCACGCTTGGCGAATCTTTATGGTCGATGAAAGTCTTTAAATGCTGAACACTATTTCCGGATTTCCGTTTATCCCACAAAGTCAGAGATGAGTCTTTAGTGAAATCAATTTGTTTGTGTAATCTGGCGGAGACTCCTTCATAAATACTGCGATACTCCTGTGCAAGTTCTTGCCAAATGGATTTGATCGGCAAGCGGTAGACATTCGAACACTTGTTCCAGGCAATCATTGTGGAGCTTCAGTATAGCTGCTGGCTGGGATTCTAGCTCATGGGATAATTCGTTGAAATCCGGCTGAAGCCAACTAAAACGAGGTAGGATGCGGCTTGAGCAAAACTCTGCGAATGAATTAATAACATGTATAAATGACTTGCATATCGTATTAATGTATGCACACTACTTACTTGGCTGCATCCTGCACATGGGCAAACAGAACATGGCCAACTTTCGATACATGTTTGGCCACCAGCTTGGCCTGCTCGGTTTCCGTGCGCCTAAGTTCATTCACAAGCTTGTCCTTAATGTAGATATCCATGTGCAAAATTTGGCCATATCCAGTATGTCGCTTTTCCCCAACTACAAAGACAAAGAATAGTTGAATTACAACTCAAATCAGAGAAAGTTTGTTGCCACTTCATACCTCATGGGGTATATAGGAGAGATATAGCTTTAGCACCGGAATGTGATCTTCCGTGTATGCAATTCCATTCTCAATATAAAATTGTATGTCTCGCTTGAATTTGCGGTAGTGTTGAATGTCTGCAAAGAGAATGCAAATTGTAAGAATTATTATTGCAAAGATTTACCCGATTGTAACAGAAGCTGCAGCTAAACCTTTTGTTATTATTTCTTGTACTTACTTGCCCGATTTAAACGGTCCATATTTCTGATAGCTTTTTATTAATTCGCTTTGTAATAAACAATTAATTGTCAGAATGCCTGCTTAATAAACTGCCTAACGCGTCTTTAGAAATACCAAAATATGGCAAAATTATCGCTACATAGCAGCAATTCCTCAAACGGTAGTTCTAGAGGTGGAACTTTCAAAGTCAAATAAAAAATACAAAAAATATTAAAAAAATACAAATTAAAATTTAAAACAGTAAAAAATCACTTGCCGTACTACCTCCAATTTGCGTAATAAATTAGGGAGGAAATAGGGGGAGCCTGCTTTAGAGGCTTCAAAAAATCGAATTTTTTTTTTGCATAAATGTCTACCCAAACTATCCAAGAATGTGTCCCTAAAATTTCAGAAGCAAATCCAAAATATTTTTAAAGTTACAGGAGAAATAGTGAGCAAGCGTCGGAGCAGGTATACGAGCGGCCGGATCGCTCGGAGTGCCCGCGCTCCGCACCTCGATCTTTTGTATGTATTGTACCTATTGCGTCGGCTTGAGCAAAGCTATATTTAGCATTTAAGTTCAGTTTTGATTTGTCTTTCGGCACGTGAACATCTTGAAATCATGCAGAGCTATCCAAAAGTGCAAAAATCTTCAAGTGAACGGTCTGGAAAGCCACGGAAGCGCAGATTCCACGGCAATCAGTTCCATAATGTTTCGTCATCGAACAATGGAGAAGCTGATACTAGCCGTAGTGAAAAAAAGTTGGCGTCAGCAACTACGGACGATGTTATAATTTATCCATCGAGTTTTGTAATGACCGTTTAAATTTCATTTTGAAATTCCCGCCCCAAACATCATCGGCAACTCTATTAGTGGCAACGCCAACATCATAACGGTTGTTCTCTTTAAAGCAAGAGCGAAGAATTTTAATGGCGGCCTGTGTGTAGAGATTTAAGTGCGTATAAAAAAAGAACTGGAGAGAATTTGCCTTCTTTTCCGTTGTCAAGTTGCTACTGAGTAGACGTCAAGGTAATTGTCATCGTTTTCTATGGCATATGGACTTGACTAATCTCTTGATTTCAGAGGCATCCTGACTGATTTTTATAGTTCAACCTCATTTGCGTATAGAGCAAGCCAGTTTCTGCCTGATCTGCAACATATTTTCGGAAATAGACTCACAACCATTTAAGAGCGAGACGGGAAATTATTCTTGTTCTGGGGCCCTTTGAGAATGCGCTAGTCTATGGCACAGCCAAAAAGGTTTTTTACTCGGGCCCCTGCAAGTATATATATAAGGAGAAAAATAGGCCAAGCTCTGTTTTAATTGTGACAATAAATTCGGCTCAGCGTGTTTGGATTGAAAGCCATATTGATCAGTCTCAGGTGAAGTCATCTCTGCGTCGCAGGCAGAAATTGTATAGAGACTCCAGCCTCCAATGCGTCGAGAAAAGTCACTCAAAGCAGCGGCCGTAGCGTTAACCACCACTCAACATCTTTTCATCAGCGAGTCCAGTTCGCCCGCACCTATAAAGTGAAGCAAAGTGATTGACCAAACAAGTCAGATTGGCTTACACAAGCAGAAAACTGTAAATTCATCACTAATCTCTTCCAGTCCCATAAATTCATTCCGTCGAGTCAAAAGAAAAAGCCAAAACTAACGAATTCGAGTCAGTGTCGCGAATAATGAGCATGTGCAAAATTTAGATTGAGGAAAAAGTAAAAGAATTGAAAGCACAATCGAGCCCTTGCTGGCACCACATACTCAAGTTGGTTTTGTAAACTCTTTCTTTTGGTTTTGTTTTTGATCAAGCACACTCCTTTTGATTCATCTTTTAAAAATCCATCTTTAGCCCCAAAATCATATCAACCATCATCGAGGAGGCCTCCATCGACGTTGCAGTATGTCTGGGTGAGTGAAAACCGATCGTCGGTCTAAACGCTGTTATTAAATATTAATCAAATGAGTGCTATGCAATTAAAATGAAAAAACAAAAACAAACCTACCAAAAATTCTAAGTGCGTTCGCGAGATTCATCAACAACAACAACAAACAGAAAACCACAAGCAACAGTAACAAAATTGAGTGAATAGCATTGAGTGACTTATGGATCTCTTTTGTGTGTATGCTTGGAAAGAGCGAGAGTGCAATTAACAAAACAAATGAGTGAAAAGCTGACAGAAGTTTGATAAATGAGATTCGCTGTTCATTGCACTCCGTTTTGGTTATTTTGAGTGAGTTTTGTAATTGGGTCAACCAAACATAACAGCTGATACCCTTTGAGTTGTGTTGAGTTGCTTGAATCTTACGACGACTTGAGACCTTGAACTTGATAATAATTTTATTTTTTTGATATAATGATAATTGAATAAGAAAAGTACGAAAGCCAAACTGAAATGCAAGCAAAACTAATTTCTAATTAGCTACGTCTAAAAATAATTATGCCCTAACAATGAATTTTTCTTTTTCGTAAAACAAAACAAAATAATTATCGTATAATATTGCACATTCTCTTTCTTCGATAAAGGCTTGAAGCTAAGAAGAAAAGCAAATGCCTGATTAATATAATCCCTTCCATTATAAGCTCTTTTTATCGTAATTAAACTATGCCTACTTTAAATTTCGCTAATTTCTAAATCTAAATTAAAGTAAAAGTTCAAGAAAATGAATTCTCGTGGCGAAACTCCCATTTATAATATCTTTAATTGAATCATTGTGAATTAAATATGGAAAGCTAAAGTTTTGTTGTTGTTTCCTGGATGTAAGATGAAGGGGTAACTACGTTTTAGGGAGTTCTCCAAATAACTTCGGCAAAAGGAGAGCTCAAAGGTAGGGTGGGTAAAGACGCCGTGTTGCCGCAACATCTTAGCAACACTTCGAAGACATGTTAGAGGTACTCCGGCTCCTTCTATACTCTTTCTTAAATTCTATCGTCTATTCTTTCTAAATGTTTATTGGCTAGGGATACATCAAATAAATATGTACGTCAGGAGAAAGTGAAGAGAAAGGAAAAGAACCCCCCCCAGGCTGTTTTGCTGGCCGTTTCCGATGTTCCCAAACGACGCGCTTCTCCGAAACTAAGTTCCTCTTGACATGATCTGCTTTCCGGTGATTCTGGAGCGATTGTTCATTACATATTTTGGCGCCCAACGTGGGGCTGGCTCAGTGGTCTGATCAATTAGCTGAGTTAGCGTCATTATCTTTTCTATTGATGTGTTCAAAATTTTCAAATTTTGTTGCTTGTCCGAAAAAATAGTCTGTCTCTAAACGCAGTATTCTGGCATGGACCGGAAGGGCTGCAGCGCGAATCACAAAGACTGTAGGACATAGGCACTTAATTCTTATCTATTACTAAAATTTCCTTTTCAAGATTTCTGTTAATACTTAGTGGATGTTTTTGACAGCCAATCAGTTTCTTTTTGAAGCAGTGTTTGAGAACTACTTTCGAATTTCTGGCAAAAGATTACTTGGATTGTCAAAAGTGACACTGCTGGGTAAATGTTTATATTGACAGGGGATGAGTATTGAATTTGAATTTTGGCGTGGACCGAAATAACAAACATACTCTATCTCTGGCAGTACCTCCCTCAAAATTATTTCTAGAGTTGATAAGTTATCAGTGTGAGCTAATTGGCAGTTGTATACATATTATCAAACTGAATATTATTGTTGGCAGTAAGGCCGATATTAATACGAATGATCGTCTTATACATATTGTCAAATGCTTGTAGCAGAAGAGTAGTCACGTGACCGGACAAAAATCTCACCATGACTATGAAGGCTCAAAAAGAGTTTCAGGATTGAGTTGAATATAATCAATTTGAGAGTAATCGAATTTTATACACCAATCACTGAGTGTTCTTAGCTGCATGTACCTCGTCAACGTCTTTTCTTTTCTTTTTTTTTATGGAAAACCTATAACATGCCTCGTTTAAGAATAAGTTACCCAAAATTCACTTACTGAAAGGAAACAAAATATTATGATTATTGAAAAAAAAAAAAAAAAAAAAAACTATAACAAATAAAACTCCTCACGTCGTGGATCCAATCTTATAACTTGTTGAATAAAAATCTATTAACATGACTTTAACAGCACGCAGTAATGAGGATTTGACTTCGCTCGGAGCGACAAATGAAGGTTTAACGAGAATCCTTCAAGCAGATTATGAATGTAAACTCTGTGAGAAGGACATTAGATTAACGGAGGAAGGGGCTATTACAGTATGTGACCATATTTTTCACCTTGGTTGCATACAGGCGTACATGGCCGCGGAAAATGAGTGTCCAACTTGTAAAAAATTATTGACAGCCAAAGACCTTCGTAGAACTCACGTGGGTTCGGGTGAACAATCCAGAACCTTTAGTACAGGAGCAACCCCGAAGATCCATAATACCCGTAGCCTAAGCAAACAGCCACCGGGGAGACCACCAAATACGGGGGGAAGATCAAAACAGCTTAAGAACCAGAATACAGGGGCTCAAGCTAACGCGCAAGGAGCAAAGAGGCAGACTCCAGCTTCTGCGGATTGGAATCTGGGTCCGCCACATTCAGTGGTGAATCCATCGGCAGGAATAGATTATGCTATGATTTTTGAAAGACTAGAGGGAATGATAGAGCGTAAAATGTCTGAACTGTCCTTTCGGGGATGCAGTTCGAATGACACCAGAGAACCCCACATAGAATCAAGTAATCGTACACGTCAAGCTACATCCCAGTTACTTCCTAATCAGGGCACTTGCAAGTTAAGTCCCGAAAAAATTGTGCATTTGATCCAAAGTTGGAACTTAAAGTTTGACGGGGCACCAAAAGGCAGTTCGGTGGACGAGTTTTTATATAGGATACGAGCTTTTACGTTCGATTGTCTGGGCAACGATTACGTGCCAGTTTGCAAGAATTTACATCTTTTATTGGTCGGCAGAGCCAAAGAATGGTATTGGCAATACAGAAAGGATGTAAGTGTGATTGAATGGATAAGCTTTTGCACCGCCCTCAAGCATCAATTCCAAGACTATCGCTTAGATGAAGAAATAGAAGAGGATATGAGGGCTCGCAAACAATCAGTTGGTGAAAGCTTTGATGATTTTTATGAAAGCGTTATGTCAATAGGGGCACGTCTAGCCCAACCATTGGAAGAGAATCGTCTTCTACGTATATTGATCCGTAATCTTCGTATGGATATACGCCACAGAATCCTTTACGAGGAGATTACCTCAATTAGTCAGTTGCGGAGGATGGTTCATATGAGGGAAAATTTATTAAAAGAAGAAAACAAGTTTAGTTTTGGCCAAAAAGCCACTGGCGACATACCACGTCGCAAACAAATTGCTGAGTTGGAATTTCAGTCCGAATCCACTGAATTGCAAAAAGAACTCATCATAGAGGCAATTTCCAAACCTAAGAAAACTCTGGTGTGTTGGAATTGTGCTCAAGAGGGGCATTGTTGGGACATGTGTATACAGGCAAGAAACATCTTTTGCTATGGATGCGGAGCAAAAAATATTTATAAGCCACAATGTCCTACCTGCGTCGCAAAGAAGGCGGAAAACTCCCGACAGGGACCGTTCGAATCAAACAATCGAATGGCCCCAAAGTAGAAGAACTTAAATCTATGTTGAGTGAATTGGCTAGCTCTCACGAAGCTGCGGATTCACCTCCTACCAACCCAAACGTGACCAATTTATTTACCGAAAATGAGCAATTAGCAAGGCCTGAAAGAATAACCAACTTACCGCTTCGTAAATCCTATGAGGAACGTTTAAATATTTATAACGCCGCCCGCGAGCGAATATTTGCAGATCCGCCGCAACCGCCTATAAAAAAATCAACGGTTCGGGCTAAGAAGTTTTGGCAAACGGTGAAGGAGGAAAAACAATTATTAGTGTCGTCTATAATCACAAATGAAGAAGATGGACGTTTTTATGCACCAGTATCGTTTTTAAAGCACAAAGAATTGGGCTTGCTGGACACTGGGGCAAACATAAGCTGCCTTGGTGCAGATTTAGCATCTATCGATTGGTCGGGATATGCCGAGTTCAAGCGAGTTGCGAGTCGCATCAAAACCGCAGATGGCAAGGCACATCCTGTGCTCGGATATGTTGTCGTGGAAGTGACATACAAAAATATCAAGAAATCTCTTAAGTTCTGGATTATCCCATCCATTGACAAACGAGTCATTCTTGGGATTGATTTTTGGAAAAGTTTTAATTTAGCGCCCGGTCTCATTGCTGCAGTTGAACCATTGGTAGAAGAGTCTCACCACTCGGAGGAAATAGACGAAAAATATCCGCTGACACTGGAACAGCAAAGCGAGTTGAATTCAGTGGTGTCCCTTTTTCCAAATTTTGAAACCCAAGGCCTAGGAAAAACTTCATTAATAAATCATGAAATAGATATTGGTGAAGCTAAGCCCGTGAAACAACGTTTCTACCCTGTTTCCCCAGCGGTAGAAAAGTTACTTTATCAGGAAATTGACCGAATGCTTGAATTGGGGGTTATTGAAAAATCCACTAGCCCTTGGAGTTCTCCAATGCGCATTGTTGTCAAGCCAGGGAAAGTACGTGTATGTTTAGATGCAAGAAAAATCAATGAGGTGACAAAAAAGGATGCATATCCTCTGCCAAGCCTCGATGGAATTTTTGCTCGCCTTCCAAAAGCTAATTTAATATCAAAAATTGACCTCAAAGATGCATATTGGCAAATTGCGTTAACCGAGGAATCCAAACCACTCACAGCATTTACTATCCCTGGTCGGCCATTGTATCAATTTGTGGCAATGCCATTTGGATTGTGCAATGCGCCACAGACCATGTGTAGGCTTATGGACGAACTTATACCACCAGACCTAAAACATTGTGTCTTTGGATATTTGGATGATCTCGTGGTAGTTTCCGACTCATTTGAGTCTCATATCCAAGTTCTGAAAAGGATATCCGAACAGTTTCGTCGAGCAAATCTGACTTTAAATATAAATAAAAGTAAATTCTGCGTAAGACAAGTAAAATACCTAGGATATGTGATAGGACATGGCGGGATTGCTACAGACCCAGAAAAGGTGGATGCAGTCATGTCGTGGCCTACTCCGAAAACCCTGAGACAAGCCCGAGGCTTCCTTGGGTTAGCGGGATGGTATAGACGGTTTATACCTAATTTTTCCGACCTTACCTTCCCCATTACAGAGTTGCTGTCCACAAAACAAAAATTTCGATGGACAGATTCAGCTCAAGAAGCCTTCGATCGCCTGAAAATGGTTCTTACCACCACTCCAGTTCTGCATAACCCGGTTTTTTCCAAGAAATTTTATTTGCACTGCGATGCCAGTGACTTTGGTATTGGCGCAGTGTTGGTGCAAAAGTCTGAGTTGGGTGAAGAGAACCCTATAGCATTCATGAGCAAAAAGTTGAATACGGCTCAGCGAAATTATAGCGTGACGGAGCGGGAATGCTTGTCCGCGGTAGTGGCAATTGAAAAGTTTCGCTGTTACCTCGAACTCCAAGAGTTCGAAGTGATAACGGATCACGCAAGCCTAGTTTGGCTGATGCGTCAGCAAAACCTAAAAGGCAGATTAGCCAGATGGGTAATGCAGTTGCAAGGCTACAAATTTGCAATAAGTCATCGCAAGGGTCATGAGCATGTGGTTCCAGATGCCTTGTCGCGCATGCATTGTGATATGATCTCTGCAACCATAGAGCAAATAGGCCCGACTATAGACCTTAAATCTCCATGTTTTCAGGATCAGGCATATTTAGACTTGCAAGCAAACATTTTAGAGAATGAGGAAAAGTTCCCAGACTTACGCGTGTCCGAGGGTTACGTATATGTACGCAAGGTACATGATTATGACAATGAGGTAGCGCAGGAGTCAGCCTGGAAGCTTTGGGTGCCTGAAGGTCTTTGGTCAAATGTAATCACGAGAGCTCACGATTGTGTCATATCCGCTCATGGGGGCATAAGCAAGACCTTAGAGTTGATCCGGAGACGTTTATATTGGCCAGGAATGGTTGTGCAGGTGAGAAACTATATAAAGTCCTGTGAAGTCTGCAAAACCACGAAAGCTCCTAATTGTGTGTTACGACCACCAATGGGAAAGCAAGCGGAGTCGAAACGGCCTTTTCAACGCATGTACATCGATATTTTAGGACCGTATCCTAGAAGTAAGCGGGGAAATATAGGTCTTTTAATAGTTTTGGACCATTTTTCCAAATTCCATTGGCTCTGCCCATTAAAAAAATTTACAACTGGTCCAATAATCGAATTTTTACGGAACCAGATTTTTTGTCAGTATGGAGTCCCCGAGATCATTGTCAGTGACAATGGGACTCAGTTCAAGGGAAGAGAATTCAAAGAGTTCTTAGAATCCCTGGGTGTTAAGCACATATTTACCGCTTTGTATTCACCACAGGCAAACGCTTCCGAGCGGGTGAATAGGTCGCTGATTGCTGCCATCCGAGCTTACTTGAAGGGGGATCAAAGAGAATGGGATGCAAATCTCAGCTCTATTAGCTGCTCGTTGCGAAATTCTCTGCATCATAGCATCTCTATTTCCCCTTATCAAGTCCTATATGGAGTTGACATGGTTACACATGGAGACCAGTATGAACTGTTACGGAAATTCCAACTCTTGGAGGAATCAATTACCATGTTACCCAGGAAAGATAAACTAGCGATCATCAGGTCAGACGTACAATCAAAAATAGCCAAGGCTTACCAAGATAATGCTCGTCAGTATGATCTTCGAGCTAGAGAAGTTAGCTTTAATGTCGGACAGGAAGTGTATCGACGCAATTTTGTACAAAGCAACTTCGAAAGAAATGTGTCGGCAAAGTTGTGTCCAACATTTTTAAAAAGCAGAGTACGAGAAAAGATTGGAAATGCCACTTATGTTTTAGAGGATCTGCAAGGAAAGGTAATAGGGAAATATCACGCAAAAGATATTCGGCAATAAAGCAAAATTTCAGGCTAATCCGCCGTTGACATGGCCCAGCCGATTATCCAGCCTTGTAATGACCGTTTAAATTTCATTTTGAAATTCCCGCCCCAAACATCATCGGCAACTCTATTAGTGGCAACGCCAACATCATAACGGTTGTTCTCTTTAAAGCAAGAGCGAAGAATTTTAATGGCGGCCTGTGTGTAGAGATTTAAGTGCGTATAAAAAAAGAACTGGAGAGAATTTGCCTTCTTTTCCGTTGTCAAGTTGCTACTGAGTAGACGTCAAGGTAATTGTCATCGTTTTCTATGGCATATGGACTTGACTAATCTCTTGATTTCAGAGGCATCCTGACTGATTTTTATAGTTCAACCTCATTTGCGTATAGAGCAAGCCAGTTTCTGCCTGATCTGCAACATATTTTCGGAAATAGACTCACAACCATTTAAGAGCGAGACGGGAAATTATTCTTGTTCTGGGGCCCTTTGAGAATGCGCTAGTCTATGGCACAGCCAAAAAGGTTTTTTACTCGGGCCCCTGCAAGTATATATATAAGGAGAAAAATAGGCCAAGCTCTGTTTTAATTGTGACAATAAATTCGGCTCAGCGTGTTTGGATTGAAAGCCATATTGATCAGTCTCAGGTGAAGTCATCTCTGCGTCGCAGGCAGAAATTGTATAGAGACTCCAGCCTCCAATGCGTCGAGAAAAGTCACTCAAAGCAGCGGCCGTAGCGTTAACCACCACTCAACATCTTTTCATCAGCGAGTCCAGTTCGCCCGCACCTATAAAGTGAAGCAAAGTGATTGACCAAACAAGTCAGATTGGCTTACACAAGCAGAAAACTGTAAATTCATCACTAATCTCTTCCAGTCCCATAAATTCATTCCGTCGAGTCAAAAGAAAAAGCCAAAACTAACGAATTCGAGTCAGTGTCGCGAATAATGAGCATGTGCAAAATTTAGATTGAGGAAAAAGTAAAAGAATTGAAAGCACAATCGAGCCCTTGCTGGCACCACATACTCAAGTTGGTTTTGTAAACTCTTTCTTTTGGTTTTGTTTTTGATCAAGCACACTCCTTTTGATTCATCTTTTAAAAATCCATCTTTAGCCCCAAAATCATATCAACCATCATCGAGGAGGCCTCCATCGACGTTGCAGTATGTCTGGGTGAGTGAAAACCGATCGTCGGTCTAAACGCTGTTATTAAATATTAATCAAATGAGTGCTATGCAATTAAAATGAAAAAACAAAAACAAACCTACCAAAAATTCTAAGTGCGTTCGCGAGATTCATCAACAACAACAACAAACAGAAAACCACAAGCAACAGTAACAAAATTGAGTGAATAGCATTGAGTGACTTATGGATCTCTTTTGTGTGTATGCTTGGAAAGAGCGAGAGTGCAATTAACAAAACAAATGAGTGAAAAGCTGACAGAAGTTTGATAAATGAGATTCGCTGTTCATTGCACTCCGTTTTGGTTATTTTGAGTGAGTTTTGTAATTGGGTCAACCAAACATAACAGCTGATACCCTTTGAGTTGTGTTGAGTTGCTTGAATCTTACGACGACTTGAGACCTTGAACTTGATAATAATTTTATTTTTTTGATATAATGATAATTGAATAAGAAAAGTACGAAAGCCAAACTGAAATGCAAGCAAAACTAATTTCTAATTAGCTACGTCTAAAAATAATTATGCCCTAACAATGAATTTTTCTTTTTCGTAAAACAAAACAAAATAATTATCGTATAATATTGCACATTCTCTTTCTTCGATAAAGGCTTGAAGCTAAGAAGAAAAGCAAATGCCTGATTAATATAATCCCTTCCATTATAAGCTCTTTTTATCGTAATTAAACTATGCCTACTTTAAATTTCGCTAATTTCTAAATCTAAATTAAAGTAAAAGTTCAAGAAAATGAATTCTCGTGGCGAAACTCCCATTTATAATATCTTTAATTGAATCATTGTGAATTAAATATGGAAAGCTAAAGTTTTGTTGTTGTTTCCTGGATGTAAGATGAAGGGGTAACTACGTTTTAGGGAGTTCTCCAAATAACTTCGGCAAAAGGAGAGCTCAAAGGTAGGGTGGGTAAAGACGCCGTGTTGCCGCAACATCTTAGCAACACTTCGAAGACATGTTAGAGGTACTCCGGCTCCTTCTATACTCTTTCTTAAATTCTATCGTCTATTCTTTCTAAATGTTTATTGGCTAGGGATACATCAAATAAATATGTACGTCAGGAGAAAGTGAAGAGAAAGGAAAAGAACCCCCCCCAGGCTGTTTTGCTGGCCGTTTCCGATGTTCCCGAACGACGCGCTTCTCCGAAACTAAGTTCCTCTTGACATGATCTGCTTTCCGGTGATTCTGGAGCGATTGTTCATTACAGTTTGTCTCTGTGTTTTTAGCAATTTCTGAGTTAGTTATTTGCAATTCGTGTAAGCAGAGAATAACATTTGCCGAAAGCGGCCATCGAGGTCTAGGATTCAAAATCGTTTTGTCGTGTAAATGCGGTAAACGAGAAATTCAATCCGGACCGTTCATTCACACCGGCTACGAAATCAATAGAAGAAGGAGGCTTTTGGGTGTCGCACGAGAAGGCATTAACATTTTTTGTGGCCTTATGGATATATCTCAGGGCTTAGCCAAATCGACGTATGACCAAATCGTGCAACACCTGAATACAGCGTCGAAAAAAATGTTTGCGAGCGTCTGCAAAAAAGCCGTCGAAGTGGAAAAGAACTCAACATACAAAATGACCATTTGAAAGTTTCGGGCGATGGATCGTGGAAGAAACGTGGATATATGTACTTTATTGAACGGTCTAACTACACTTATTGGGTACTACAGTGGCAAAGTGATCGATCTCGACGTTAAAAGCGGATATTGTCATACCTGTGCCATGATGAAAAATACATTGAACGACCACGAGTTTGAAAATTGGTATGAAAACCATAAAGAAAATTGTTCTTCGAATCACGCAGGTTCTGCCGAGAAAATTGAAGTTGATTCGATTGTGGAAATGTTCTCAAGGTCCATCGAGATATTTGGAGTAATGTATAGTAATTACGTTGGCGACGGCGACACCAAAACATTTCTTGGCATCCTGAACAGTGATCCATACGGCGACAAGTGCACAGTGATCAAAGACGAGTGCATGGGTACTCGTCTCCGCAACAAGAGAAGCAGTCGTTCAATTCCGCTGTGTGGCGCATTGTACCTAAACACCTCAACTCAGGCATTAAAATCGTCGAGATTGCTGCTTACATCGCTGGAGGAATGTTCAATGAAGGCTACAGTGCAGTATTGAAAACCATGCAGTTACTAGATTTGAAAATTGGACAGCAATGCAAGAATTTCGCCCAAGGGAGCCGACAAGGAGCGCGTCACCCGACAAAACAGGCGCGATTCATTCAAAGTAAAGAGGCAAGAACAGCCCGCAGACTCGAACATCAGGGCGAAAACGAGTTTTTTGAAGAGTCTAAAGGGCAACTCTATGGACCAGGAATCGCTGATTAGCATATTATTGCGGTAAGTTCAAGAATATTACGATTTTTTATATACGAAAACTTTGATGTGCGATTTCTCGGTTTTTCATTTTTAAAGAAAGATAGGGAAAAAATTAAACGTCCTATCGAAACGAGACAAAATTTATTGTATTCGGGATAAAATTCTCTTCTAGTTGAACCTAAAAAACCTTAAGAAAGTTATGATTAACCCACTTTTTAAACAATCTGAAGTGAATTTTTAAAAAAAAAAAATGATTTTTTTTTTGCGGAAAATTTTTGAATTTCTCACTTTTTGTTCAATTTTCTTGGTTTAACTAGAAGCTATACTATTGAAAATAGAAAATTTTTTGGGTTTTTTTGTTTCAGATGGAAATTGCGACCTGCATCTTTCCCGCTGCACGACACATGCACACTCGAGGCACCTCGGCGAAATGCTTGTACCAGGCATAATATGACATATATTTTAATGAAAAAATTTGAGAAGACTGTTGAAATATATAACAATAAAACCTGATAGTTTCATTTCAATCGAATATTTCTTTCCTTCCCAAAAAAGTATTCGGAAAAATCGATTTTTTGAAGCTTCTAAAGCAGGCTCCCCCCTTAAAGGACTTTATGAACTGTGCAGCTTAAGCTAAGTTTACACAGACAAAAAATTTGACAAATTTTTTGAAAATTTTGATTATCCAAAATCTGTTAAATCGCCAATTAAAGGGAATGGGAACAAATGCAAACTCCACAGCACCATTGAGCCCACATCATGCATTACAACAGCCCACAATTATACAATACTCTCGCTACACTTTGTATACCGAGTTTTCATGCGAAGTTTGTCATGTCTTCAATTCTTCGTTTGTCGAAAATTCAAACGTAGCGCCGTCTTGTTGAAACCAAATATCATCCAAGTCTTCCGCTTCAATTTCCTCGAAGAACCAATCACTTAACATTGCGCGGTAGCGCTCACTATTCACAGTCACGATGGCTCCTTCTTCATTTTCAAAGAAAAATGGACCAATGATGCCTCCAGACCAAAATCCGCACCAAACAGTGACACGTGCTGGGTGCATTGGCTTCTTGACGACGATATGCGGATTTTCTGTGCCCCAGATGCGACAATGTTTGTTTATTAACATAACCACCGAGGTGGAAATGTGCTTCATCCGAAAAGATGATTTTTCGGTCAAATTGTAACTGTAAACGATTCGGATGGTCAATTGGCTTTAGCTGCTGCACCAATTGAACTTTGTATGGATTCATGGCATGGTCTTTATGCAAAATTCGCATCAAAGAAGTGCGCGAAATGTCCAATTGTTGAAATCGATGCCGAGTTGACGTCGATGGTTGTTCACGCACATTTTCAGCAACCGCAGCAATGTTTTTGGTCGTGCGCACCGGTTGGTTTATACACCAACATTACAGTTTTATGAACTCGCCTCACGAATTGATCCACAAATTGAGTTTTCGGAACATTTTTTTTGTTAAATGTTTTTTTCAAATTTCGCACAGTTTGAGTCGAGTACTCATAACTTTGGAAATATGTTTTTAATATTTCCCAACTTTCTTCAAGCGAATAGCGTCCCATTTCGTAAATGTCAAAGTTTTAACTAAATATTAGTCGCTTTCCGAATGACATTTGAGGTTTTTAAAGTCAAATTATGAATGGTTCAAATTCCAAACACTAGATGGAGCACCCTGTATGTGTCCATTACATTTCTTAGATTATTATATGTAGTTGTAATGGAGCTCCGAAAAGCGTTTGGTGATGCTAATGCAAAAGTATACTGGGTGGGTATACTCGATGTTGTATGGCCCACAGTCTTCGAAGTGTTAAAGAGATGCTCGATTACGTAATGTGCATTTGCGCAGCTGGGTCTTCTTGTTTTCATCATGGTTATATAAAAACCATCCGTTGAAATTAGCATAATGTATCTGCTGAATAATGCCTGTTCTAGGTAGGCAGGGCCTAGAACAATTCAGTTATGATGCTGTTGCGGTATTGCAAAGCGTCTTTGATGAAAGCTGCAAGGGCTATCCAATTTACTCCGTGCAGCAGATCGTGAAGTTCGTTTTCCGATAGAGATAGACTCTGAAAGTGCAATATATCTTCTTTAGGGTGGGGCAGATTTCGACAAAGAGAGCTACATCTTGCTTGGCACACATATTGTATGTAGAGGGTACAATCCTGCTGAGTGTTACTCCTGTGAGGTTGAAAATTGAGGCTTGGAGTTTCACATCTCGTCCTGAAGATAGCGTTTATACTCTCCACACTTAGACTGTTATTGAAGTAGTTTTTCGCTCCGAGGGTGAGATCCAGGGATTTATACAGAGTCCTCTTTGTGGTCCTATTTGCAATAAAAGTCGATACTGACGTTAGCACTCGTTAGAGATGTTAGACCATATTTCAAAGAACTGGGATCTTTCGCCCTGAAGTTGCCTAGCTATGATCTTCGGCAGTCTTGAGCTCTCCATGTTCATTATTTTGTTTACGTAGTTGAAATGGATATGCAGTGTTTAAGTGTCCAGTTTCAATAAATATTGCGTAATTTGGGGAAGTTAAAGGTAGCCTAAATCCATTTTAGATGACGTTTTTCCTACTAAGCAGAGTTTTCCATGACGCGTTTAAGGCCACTTTTGCAGCATTCAGTTTCTCGCAGAGGTGAGCTTTAAATGACATATTGTAAGCAGGGAATCAAACCGGAACCGTATACCGAAAAGAACCGATTTAAACTCGAAACCAGAACCGGAACCGGAACCGAGATTTGAAATTTTTGTATACCGGTATCCGAGAACCGAAATTTCTGGAACCGAAAAGACCGAAAAGAACATAAACGTTGTACCGGTACAATTTCGGTTCTGAGCAACAGCTAGACTGCAAATCTTTTAGAGTGTGAGTGTGATATAGAAAAACGAGAGACCAGTCTCTTTGAAAATGTTGCATCCTATTTTTTTAGATCCTCATTATAATTTCATGATAATTGATTGTGTTATCCATTTCTCTACAAATAAAACTTAATGAGGAAAGCAGCTCTGACCCAGGCTTCAAATTCCTGAAATTCTAAAGAAGGATCAGGATTAGTTCTCTACCAGGTCCGCACCTTCTATGTTAATCAATAAACGGATTTGATTTGTCATTTAACAACTTGACTTTATTTCCTTCTCCAAGTCGTAATATGCAGCTTGGATATAATTTTGAAATGGTAATGCTCAGATTCAGCGCTATAAGCATTTTTTAAACGGTCAAAATATTGGGCTAATTTTAGATACTCTGAAAAACCTGACTAAAGATATTCTTTGAACCGAACTTTTTTCATCAGAAGAGGTCCGGTTCGGGTCCAGGATTGGGAGGTTAAAAATTTAAAAGGTTCGGTGCGATTGAGCCACAAACCCAAACAGAACTGGTTTTACGGGTTCGGTTATGGACCGGTTGAAAGTGAAAGCTTAGGTGGATTCATACATGTATTTGTATGAAAAGGAACAGGACAATTCAAATAGATGAGTATTTTTCCCAAACAGTTTAAAGTTTAAAATAAAGAAGATAAAAACTCGACAAAGTTTCCACATTTGCCTTTGAGAAGGGCAAGTGAGCGTAAAACGTTTGTTTATTGGAGTATAATTATTATGTCATCGCTAAAAAATTGGGTGGACGCAAAACGAATGACCGATCTTTCTTTATATCTTAAGGGGACATACCGGTACGTACCGGTATACCGAAATAAAAATCTATGTACCGGTACGGAACTGCAAACCGAAATATCATTGGAACCAAAACAGAACCTTTTTCCAAACCATAAGCTTCGGTAAGCTCCAGAACCGGAACCGGAACCGAAAAACGATTCGGTTTGATTCCCTGATTGTAAGTCACTAGTACTCATAGGCATTGATAGCTCTTCACCATTTCTAGCGTTACACCGTCTATCGTCCAGTCTTCTAATCGTAACGACCGCCGAACTGTCTACTTATGTCAACGAATTTGAGTGTACTTTGCCCTTGCTTAAACTGTCAGTTTTAGTTTTACCAAATTTTGCGTTGTTTATTAATTTTTAGAATTATTTCCCCAAGTCCATTAACCCGTTAAATGTGTAGTAGAAACTGTAAACAATGTCGTCCACCATCGGGATGTTTACGTTGTCCGCCAATCTGCTGTGAGCCTGGAGTTTCCTACTGCATTTTTGATCTGGAGAGTGCTGTCTTTGGTAAACTGTTATCCAAATTTATTTATATTCCTTGCTTCCTTCCTTAATCCTTCTCTTCATTACAGACACCCGTCACATTTATCAACGTGCCTGCGTCGACCTGGTGCAAAGCTATAATCGCACTTTAACCGAATCTCTGCTGCTGCAGATTGGACCCATGGAAACTCAGGAAATGGCCGAGTTAATTTGTCGCAAGTGTAAAATACCCGTTCCTTGGGAGCAATTCCTTACGCAACTCAATGAACTTACCGCCGTGCTGATTGCCAATCCACCGCTCATGGCTGGAGTGGAACGACTGGTGCAACATTTGCGCACTTGCTGCATTGGTCTGGCCCTGGTTACCTCGTGTACGGCGGATCTATTTGTTAAAAAAATTCTTGGACGTGAGAAATTCTTTGAGCATTTCTGCACCATATTGTGTGCCGATGATCCGCAGCTAAAACAACCCAAGCCCGAACCGGATATATATTTGATATCAATGTGTCGCCTGGGCGAGGCTTCCACCGAGTGTACGCTTGTGTTTGATGGCACGCCCAAGGGTGTGCAGGCCGCCCATGATGCTCGTTTGAAGGTGGTAATGCTGCCAGAAAAGGATTTACCCTGTTGTTGGTCCGAATTGGCCACTGTGCGTTTAGAGACGCTGGAAGATTTCAATCCAGAGGAGTTTGGCATACCACCATACGATTGTGATAAACCGCCGCCAAAACCAAAACGGAAGTCTAAGAAGATGAGCAGGAATTCGGGTGCGAGTGAAAGGAATAGTCAGAAACTGAAAAAGAATCCCAGCATAACAACAAATAATGTGGATGAGGAGGAAGTGGAAGACGAAGGCGAATAAATTTCAGTTGGAGAATAATTAAAATTAAAGTTTCAGAAAAAACAAAATAGATCCATTAAGATCAATTTGATATTATTAATATCCTTTTTACAATATTATGACTAACCATTTCATTCATTCAATGGATCATCAACAAATATTCTTTCTTTAGATTGAAATTAGACTGCAACCGTTGACCTTTGGTTGACCCATCAACATCAACCTTTTTGCCTTTAACCAAATCTTTTGTTGTTGACTGCAGTCAACTTGTTGACATTTTGCTGCTTGTCACAGCACAGCACAAACTGACAACTGAGAGCGACCCAAGTGTTACCTCATCGGACTGTTGCCTGAACCTGAGCACAACATGTCCTGTCAGCCTGGGCCATGTCCGTGTCCGTGTCCGTGTCAGGCGTCACTTTATGCGCCTGACAGCGGCAACAATTTTATTTACTTAATTTGGCTTTAGTTTGTCATTTATTTACTTGTTTGCCACAACAGCAGCAGCAGCCGGCCGCCTGGCCCAAATGCTGCTCACTCCAAGTCTTATCTCTATCTCCCAGTGTGCTCGTTCGTGTGCGTCTCTAATGTCTGTTGTTGTCACTTTGAAGCTGACGTGCAGTGTGCCTTTGTAACATGACCAAGGAGGAGGACGGTATATGCGTTTTAGGAATCAAATTGGTTGACAAGTTAGAAAAATAGGAATTAAAATCATCAAGTGAGAAGAATAAATTATTCAGTTGAAATTCCAATGTGGGTCGAAAGTGGGAACAGCTAGATGAATAGTCTTTCAGTAAGCGCAGCTGTGGGCATGAACATCTACAAATTTCCAATCGGTTCCCACGGCAATTGGATTTTAGTCCCAGAATCGACGCAATCGACAACCCACTGCCCAAGGATTGTCAATCCCGGCACAGAAGCTGGAGGAGCTGGATAATGGCTCCAAAAAACTTAAGAGCACCATTAAACAGCTGACCAATCCTCGAAAAAGCGAACTGGTCGCGATCTCTTTTGGTAGTCACACCCACTAATCCTGCGAACAACTTTCAATAGGCAGTTTGTGGTCCTTTCAGAACGCGCAAGATCGCCAGCAAGATACGCCTCCTAACTCCTAAAAGAAGATGAAACAGTGTCCTTTAATGCAGAGGAGGTTTCAATAGGCATCAAGGAGGCAAAACCCTTCAAAGCTATCGGGCCTGATGGGATCGCCATCATCATGCTGAAGCATCTCGGCCTATTGGGGACCAGATGCCTCACCAAACCCTCAATCTGAGCGTGAGGACCCTGGATATACTCAGTATCTGGAAGACGGGGAAAATAATCCCCAACGGATCAGGGTGCTTCCTACTGCCCGATAACACTCCTCTCACCAGTCATTAAATTCCTTGAGGTCTTGCTATTGCCCACACTGAAGGAGCACCAACATGGCTTCAGACCTGGACACATCACCACCACAGCTCTTTGCGAGCTCAAGGCGACCATGGCCTCTGGTCTAAACAGCACACAACCTCACGAGAGATCGATTGTGGTAGCCCTTGATCTGTCCAAGGCCTTCGATATGTTTAGCCATTCTATTCTTCTCCAGGACCTCTACCAGAGCAGCCTGCTCAACCACCTGAAGAGATGGCTGGCCATCTACCTTACATAGGAAAAAAATAAGATCCATATCAAATTGATATGGGCTGGTTAATTTGACATTTTGTCAAATATCATTTTTTTCATATCAAGTTATTTTTGAACCATAAGTAATATCAATTTGTCAAAGGATATTAGAAAAGGTCAAAAAGATATCTATTTAATTTTGAAACTCTCACAAGCGGAAAGGGATGTATAGAAAATGAGAAAAAGGAAAGAGACAAATAGTGTTTCAAAACGAAACTTCAAGTTCTATAAAAAACATCAGTCATATTGTTTACGCGGCAATTTTTTCGGGCATGTGACTTCCTATCGTTTTTATAGTACTTGTTCCTTGCTTCTGAAGTACTTTACCATCAATAAGTGTCATTTGTGGTTCAAAGGTAATGACAACTTTTTTTCCTTCCTTTCTATATATGAAATCCTTCAAACCGGCGACTTGCATATCCAAACATTCTCTTTCTCTTAATATTTTCTCATGGCTTTCCTTTGCGTACTCAATTTTAAGTGGCCTGCAGAACCTAACAGATTGTGGAGCTCTGTTATTCCAAATAATTC
Organism: Lordiphosa magnipectinata; assembly: GCA_037044535.1. NCBI lineage: Eukaryota > Metazoa > Arthropoda > Insecta > Diptera > Drosophilidae > Lordiphosa > Lordiphosa magnipectinata. The sequence continues at coordinate 119,532 of JBAMBO010000111.1, read as the reverse complement.
GTTGATTTGCATCTATTAATTTTAATGGTATCATAGTGCTGACAAAAAGGGATAGATCCAGGGAAGCAGGTTCTTCTGATCGAAACTTCTGCTTATATAAGCTTTGGCCAGTAGACCCATCAAATCCGTAGCTTACTATTAATGTGCAACGTGAAACATTTTCCATTTGAGATATAACCTCTTTTTGCAGGACAATTATTCTGCCAATGCTTCTTCAGGGGTAAGGGGAATAATCACCTGAGATTTCCGGCCTCCTGTCGTGTTCCCTGTCTGTTCTTCTCTGACGACTTTTAATGCGCTAAACAAATCATCCTCTTGACAACATACCTTGACAACATACGGTTGCATTTAGGCAAATATTTCTTAATATGCGTGATAAAACTGCAAACTTTTTGCTCAATTTGATTAACGTGTGAGTTGCTGAGTTGACTTATTTTCATTTTTTCCAGCATCCACTTCGTTACGGCAGAGTCCTCACGTCCATTGTTGTCCCAAACCTCCAGCAGTGTTAAGCGGCGAAACTCATATTCGGCAGCAATATGTCATTTTTGTCGAAAACGGGCAAAGAATATTATTAACACCGTATTCTATATACTTTAACGAAAAACATACCAGTTTTAGTTGCTCGCAAGCGCGCGCGGCAAATAAGTTACACACCACAGAACACAATTACATTTGTTAAATTTGAGCTGTAAAAATACTCCAACAACAATTGTCGATACACGACAAAACATACAGAACATATAAAAACTAACATACAACATTTCCAATTAATTTTTTTTCTTTGTTTAATAATTAAATTATAAAATATCAATTTGATCTTAAGAAATATTATCTTGATATGGTCGAAAATTTCACTTTGATATTTTCGAACAGGTCAATGTCAAGTGTGTCATATCGGCTTTTTATTGATATGAAAAAATATAATATTAAACCTCAGATCATTTCATTATTTTTTTCTGTGTATATATAAGAGTTTGTACGTTTGTTTGTTTGTTTCTTATAGGCTTCCAAACCACTGAACCGATCATCACGAAATTTTCACTATAACTAATGTCTATGAACCGGTTCGGAAGCGATTAAAAACGTTTAAAAAGTGGTTCGGATCCATATCTCTAAAGTCATTCAAGAGATGAACTGGAAATCTGGTCTGTTGGTTGATAATATGGAGTTCGGACACTGGATCAGAACCAGTAATATGTAACTTACATATTATAATCAACAATTTTAATCTCCCGATGCGTTTTTGGTTGTTGTTATAGCAGTATGTCTCAGTGACCAAGTTCTGCTCCCTCAGCCTAAAATAAAGAGCACGGTTTCTACCTCCCCACACAAAATGCTTCCATGAAATAGACCATGGCATTAGCACAGGCAACTGAATTTCCCCTAGTGACTTCCGTTTTCAATTTTATACACTCTTATTTTATTTGAAATAGCCCGCTTATTTTTTATACACACAACAGCTGATTTCTGTCTGTTGTCTGAGCGGCTCTGGAAATTATCAAAAATTGTCAGCGTCTCCGTACTAACCTTAAAGCTAGATACTCAGACGCTGACAATTTTGCTCTGACAATGTAGTGGGACCAGGCAACAGAAAAAAAGGGCATATTTATATTTGGTTATAACTTCAATAATAAATATCTTTTAAACTATACAAATCTCCATCTTTTTCAATGCACCGTAATTTAAGTTGTATTTAGGGCACTAAATTGTATATCCTTAGAAGCTATATATATATCAAATTCAGCAACAATTACTTAATATTATTAAAAAATTTAAAAAGTTATTACATTATTATTTAACTAGATACATTAAAATACTATTTAGCAATATCAACTCGAGATCTGTCCGATATATCAAACCTGAGAAATCCAGTTTTTAAAAAACCTTTTTTTTTATTTTTCCGTTTTTGACGATTTTTGAAATTGTTTATAAAATTAACCGCAAATTACGTTATGGTGGGCATGTTGAGATCTAATTTCGGATTTTTTTTTATTGAAATCAAAAATGGTGAGTTTTTTAACTGTTCGGTTAACATTATATGAAATTCGCTTTATGAAACGCAGACGAATGTTTTTTTTATCCTCCATTTATCCTTGATAGCGAACAATCTGTTGCCGACTCACGCCATATTCCCGGTATAAGCTCTCCATCCACCTCATGATCAACGAGGTTGCTTTGCACTCCAAAAGTAAATTATGCAAAGCGCACTTCATAACGCACCACACTTAACCGAGGCTACTCAATACGCACAGTCAAGTCAATTGGATTAACTTGACCGAATTGAAGGAGAGGAGAATATATTTACAGAGTATGAGGCTCAGGAGGATTATCAAGATAAATAAATTATTTATTATCGGCATATAATAGTAATAACAAATACTATTACTATATATACTATGTATATATATCAAATAAATTAACATAATTACCTTTAAGTACTCGTATTTCAATACTTCATAAATAGCATCGCATGTTTCCGGAAAGATTCCACATATTATTGCCTTTGGCATTCTAAACTCGTATGAGAGTGACGTCATGCTGGATCCTGAATCCAAATAGCGGAGTGTCACTGCTAATCTTTCGCCAGGTGAAATGGGCTGCTTTCTGATAAGTGGCTTCACCCAACGTACGAGCTGATCGAAAGTGGCTGCGTCCATCCGCACATAATTTTTCAATTTCTGCGGAATACTTCGCAACTCTGTATTCATCTTGGTAAACATGCCTTCTTCCCCTCGAGTCAAATTAATTTTGTCGACCCAGCAAGAGCACTTTGGCTTGGGTTCATTATCATCTTCATCTTCATCTTCGTCCAGCACCCACAACGCAATAACAGCACACGCCACTAGCTCTGTTGCCTTTCGCGCATTCATTTCTTGCAGCTAAAAAATTTAATTTAATTACAATTAAAACAAGAAAAAAAGTCGGTCAAGCCCGACTATAACATACTCTGCACCCTTAATGTCGCAGCTCGAATTTGGTCACAAGTCAAACGGCCAGTTGACACACAACGCACAACGCAGTGCGCTCTCTAAGTCTCTCTCTCACTAAGATTGGTTCTGCTGAACGCAATGCTTAGGTTCTGGGTGGGGTGGGTGGTGATTGTTAACTGACCGTTTTTTGCTCATAACTTGAGTATCGTTCATCCGATCTTTATCATTCCTTCGGCAAATCGATAAATAATTTTGTTTACAAGGTATCTTTAGAAGGAACGAACGATCTATCTCCAAAACTGTAGGAGATATGCAGTTTTTTTCCAAATTGCGGGGGCGGGAGGGGGCGTGGCAAAAATTGAAAATAAACTTGATCTGCCTGCAAGTACAAGAAATATATGTCCCATACATGTCAAACCTCTATCTCTTACCATCTCTGAGATCTTTGCATTCATACAGACGGACAGACAGACAGACGGACATGGCTATATCGAATCGGCTGTTGATGCTGATCAAGAATATATATACTTTATAGGGTCGGAAACGATTCCTTCTCCCTGTTACATACTTTTGCACAAACTTAATATACTCTATGTACCTTCGGTACAGAGTATAAAAATACATGAAAGCACTAAAAATGACGCATATTTACCATTATCAAAATTTTTAAGTCGAAAAAATAACAAAACAAAGTTATCGCAATGTGACAGGAAAACGAAAATGTGCGATTTGCTTGGCACAGTAAAAATAGTTCAAATAAGCTAATTTTGAGCTAACTCATTGGACTTAATTTACTCAATTAATTGTGGTCACAAACGTACTCATCGTCACAGAACACATCACCTCGGTCACAGAACCACTGTGACGCCAAATAAGTACTTGTGTTCACATTGAAAAGTATTCATTCCTGTGACGCACGATTTCTGTGACAAGGCAGTGCCACTGTGACCCTGAAATGTGACGCACTGTGCCCCACTGTAAACGCAGCATAACACGTAACGGAAACAGTTTTATCAACTTTTAACTTTTGTGTTCGAGAAATTGCCTATGACTTTTTAAAAGTTCAGCTGATATTACTCTCTCCAAGCTTCAGCTGGCCGTATTTTTCATTAAGGGTATTCTATTGGTCGTTGTGTCAATTGTGGACTCATCTTGTTATACCCTTAAAAAGGGTATTTTAATGTGGACCAGAAGTTTGCAACGCATAGAAATATACTATAAACTATATATATTCTTGATCAGGGCGTTGAGCTGAGTCGATTGAGCTTTCACCGTCAGTCTGTTTCTACGCGAACTAGTCTCTCAGTTTAAAAGCTATCGAGCTGAAATTTTGTACAGAGTTTTCTTTTTACTGTCTACTGCTAATATGTCGGAACCGACCGGATCGGATGACTATATCTTATAGCTGCCATAGGAACCATCGGTCGGAAAAAAAGGTCTTCGTGGGAAAAACTTGTTTGTTTTTAAGTTTATTCTTCTTAAACTCGGTGAATATTAATTTACTAAGCTTTCCAACAGATTGGCAAAATTTGTTTAAAATCGGATGACTATATCTTATGGCTGCCATAGGACTGATCAGTTGAAAAATGGGTCTTAGTGAGAAAAACTTTTTTGTTTTCAAGTTTATCGTTCATAAACTCGCTGATTATTAATATTAAATGCTTTCAAACAGATTAGCAAAATTTGATCAAAATCGGATGACTGTATCTTATGGCTGCCATAGGACTGATCAGTTGAAAAATGGGTCTTAGCCAGAAAAACTTTTTTGTTTTCACGTTTATCGTTCTTAAGCTCGGTCATTCATAATATTAAATGCTTTCAAACAGATTAGCAAAATTTGATCCAAATCGGATGACTATATCATATGGCTGCCATAGAACCGATCGGTCGGAAAATGGGTCTTAGTGAGAAAAACTTTTTGTTTTCACTTTTATCGTTCTTAAGCTCGGTCATTCATAATGTTAATTGCTTTCAAACCGATTTGCCAAATTTGGCCAAAATCGGATGACTATATCTTATGGCTGCCATAGGACTGATCAGTTGAAAAATGGGTCTTAGCGAGAAAAACTTTTTTGTTTTCAAGTTTATCGTTCTTAAACTCGCTGATTATTAATATTAAATGCTTTCAAACTGATTTTTAAAATTTGGTCAAAATCGGATGACTATGTCATATGGCTGCCATAGAACCGATCGGTCGGAAAATGAGTCTTAGTGAAAAAAACTTTTTATACCCGTTACTCGTAGAGTAAAAGGGTATACTAAAGTCGTGCAAATGTATGTAACAGCCAGAAGGAATCATTTCCGACCATATAAAGTATATATATTCTTGATCAGCATCAACAGCCGATTCGATATAGCCATGTCCTTCTGTCCGTCTGTCCGTCTGTCCGTCCGTCCGTCCGTCCGTCTGTCTGTATGAACACCTAGATCTCAGAGACTAGAAGAGCTAGAGCAACCAAATTTGAAATGTAGACTCCTTTTGTCTGCACGCAGATCAAGTTTATTTTCAATTTTTGCCACGCCCCCGCAATTTGGAAAAAACGGCATATCTCCTACAGTTTTGATGATAGATGGTTCGTACTTTCTAGAGATATCTAGTACTCAAAATTATTTATCGATTTGCTGAAGGAATGATAAAGATCGGATGAACGATACTCAAGTTATGAGCAAAAAACGGTCAGTTAACGCCCACCACCCACCCCACCCATAACCTAAGCATTGCGTTCAGCAGCAATCTTAGTGAGAGAGAGAGAGAGAGAGAGAGAGAGAGAGAGAGAGAGAGAGAGAGAGAGAGAGAGAGAGACTTAGAGAGCGCACTGCGTTGTGCGTTGTGTGTTAACTGGCCGTTTGACTCGTGACCAAATTCGAGCTGCGACATTAAGGGTGCAGAGTATGTAATAGTCGGGCTTGACCGACGTTTTCAAAAGTTTTGTTGTCTGATCTGTTTATCGTGATGAATTTGGAGTCATTTATGTTGGATTTAGTAATTGACAAATGTCTATTAATATCTGGCGGATAATAAATAGCCGAGTTAAAAAATGTTGCATACTTTTCGGCTGACCCACCTCAGGCATACAGGAAGGCTAATAAACATTTGTTTCCATGAGTAACGGGTATATCGAAGTCGGTTAGAGCCGACTTTAACTTACGCTCTCGTTTGTTTTCAAGTTTATCGTTCTTAAACTCGCTGATTATTAATATTAAATGCTTTCAAACCGATTAGCAAAATTTGATCAAAATCGGATGACTATATCATATGGCTGCCATAGAACCGATCGGTCGGAAAATGGGTCTTAGTGAGAAAAACTTTTTTGTTTTCAAGTTTATTGTTCTTAAACTTGCTGATTATTAATATTAAATGCTTTCAAACAGATTTTCAAAATTTGGTCAAAATCGGATGAATATATCTTATGGCTGCCATAGAACCGATCGGTCGAAAAATGGGTCCTAGTGAGAAAAACTTGTTTGTTTTTAATGTTAGGGTCCCTAAACTCTCATATTATAAATTTTATTTGTTTTCGCAAAATTTGCTCCAAATCTGATGAAGAGAGGACGGAGGTAAGAAAAATATAGTATTTTAGTGTTAGCGTTCTTAACGTCAGCTATTTTAAGATCAGCATTTGCAAGGGTATAAATCCTTCGACAGAGACGAAGTTAGCTTATACTTCTCGTTTTATTTGTAACAGTTTGTGACACATTTTGCTGGCCGCACTTTATTGCATATCGTTGTCGCTGAATGTTGTCGGAACGTGCCATTGAATTTTTTATGAAAATTTAGAGCAATGTGCTTTTTTGTTCGGCTTCTCAATGTTGTTACGGTTTTGGTACTTTAATTAAATATTTATTTCAATCATTTCGACCAAATGGACACACACACACGTAGATAAGGTACACAAATCCTATCCAGTGAGTAGGAGTAAGATGTGTGTGTGGTCTGATGGGGCCACTAACATTTGTCATTACACATTAATAGCGCACCATTAATCTTTTTCCGTGAGCCGGGGACAAAATGAACGAACGAATGAATGCTCGAGTCCTGTCGCACAAAACCGTTAATTAATGTATGCCATTTAGCTGGAAAATTGCAAGGGCCACACATTCTACATATGTACAAGGACATACGTACGTACATACATATGCCAGCCCATCATAATGAGCACCAATTTAGTGCCCCTTTGTATGCGTCTGTGTGTGTGTGTGTGTGTGTGTGTCGCCACCGCAAACAAGCAAAGGCCAAAGCCACAGCAGCCTTCAGGCTTCTGCCCAGCAGGTATGCTTGATTAATGCTTTATAACAAGGCACACAAACACCCCGCCTCCACCCCCCCCCTCTCAGGCCCAGTTCCAGCTGTCACCATCCTGCTTGCATTTTAACATTAATTTAGTGGAATGCTGCAAAGGACTTGGAAAAGCTTTTCAACAGCGCCGACACATGTTAATCCACACCCTGCCCACGGTAGGTAATGCCACATGAAGAGAGGCTTTTGTAATTTTGGTAACTGAAACAATTGAAACAAAATGCGATGAAGTAGAAATTGAGACCCCCAAACCCAGGTTGATTACTCAATATTGCGGTACAACAAGCTAAAAGGTAACATTTCTACGAGATATTCTATAGAGTTTCACTTTCTCATTAATGGTAACTAACTACATAAGGACCCACAGAGGGTGAAAGGGTAGATATACTCACAATGGGCAGAGCAAAATGTTGTTCTCTCGTTCACATATATTCAAAACGGTGAATCTTCGCTTGAAAAAATTGTAGAAATTTGTGGAATAGTTTATTTTAATGTGAAGAAATCGTACTTTACTACTACATCAAAGCGTTCCACAAAAAACGCGTCTTAAAAGGCTCCGAGTAGGCATTTAAAACTAAAATTTCCCAATATGCAGACGTGCTGAACCATTATCCAAAAAAGTTTTGTAATCAGCAATCGAAAATCATTTGGAATCACAAGCACTCCCTTTAATAAACTATTCAAATTTTAATATTGTGGCCTAGTATTGTTGTAGTGAAAAATATATTCAAAATAGCCCACCAAAAGTTTCTTTAAAGAACAAAAAAAATCATGTTTTCTGGCCTTCAAAGTTTGCTAAAGCCTCATTTACACCTGATCACTAAGCAAATTTTTCGTCTGATTTGAACGTGTAAAAAGCAGTGTTGCCAACTCCGATTTCAGCGGGTCGGAGAGGGTAAAAAAGCTGTATTTTTTGACAAAAATGCAGAAAAAAGGCGCATGACTTTTCTTATTATTTATGGAATTATATATGTAATTTTATCGTTAAAATATCTTAGTTATCTAATATATCTTCAGAGTGATGAAGTTCCTCGTCCTCATCCTTGTCGTAGGCCTCAGTTGTGCCTATTAGCTTAAGGCAACTAAGGGGGAGCTTATAATCGACGCAGCATTTCTCATGTCGACGTAACCCGTATCTGTAATTACACATATTCTATTTTCAATTTTATTTCAGTTTCACTGATATCCAATACCTTATACACACCTGATCATATTAATAGGTACACACATCAACTCTGCATCCTACCCAGTCTTTGTGATCCCTTGCAAAAGTTTGCCTCATGGTTATATTTTTTTTGCGCATAAGTGGGACTTTTCTGGCAATTCTCCCTGGTAGGTTGGCATCTTGTAGTCGTCTTCGCATAGTTGGAGCACTAACTGAATTCCAAATTTCGGCTGCAATAGCCTTCGATGACTTAAATGGGTCCTTTTTGCTCAAAGTTACTATGTAGTGGTCAAGGGTTTCTGTTGTTTTTTGTGGCCGACCACGGGTTTCCTGTCTTGGTTTTCTTTCTAATGCATTTTTTACAAACTTATGAGACCTGTTCATTAATTTGGCGATGGCTCGTAAAGATTTGCCTTCTTTTCTCAGACTAAGAACCAATCGAGCTTCTTCTTTAGTACAATGAGAATTTCGACCCACTTTTTCTGAAAAAAATAATTATTTAATTCTCTGTATTGACAGGAGCTATACTTAATTTACCTTTAGTTACCAAAAGAAAACTGATTACAAAATTATTCACTTGATACTTGTGAGAAACGGAGACTGTACCTATTATTGGTGGACTCGCAATTTATAGAAAAGCTTTGATATACGGGGCAGCCCCTCTTTCAACTCTTTGTCACAGTGTGGCCAGACATTGACAACAACAAAAAAACTATAAAGTTGTCAGCACTAAAAGTACGAAAAAAACCATCTATAATTAAAAAATTCCGGTGTGTACCTATTAATATGATCAGGTGTGTATATAAAATTGAGTTGAGCGTGCTCACGTCTATTCGATTTCTGAGTTTTGATTTTACAATATAGACCTGACTGAAGACACGCTCAACTTCAGCGTTGGAGCCTCGCAAACGAGGCTAACTAAAAAAAATCTTTGATTACCTCCAGAGTCTTTGAAAGCGATTACTTCACTCCAAAACTTTATAGTTCCATCGTTGTTCTCCCATTTCACTAAATGTATGTCATTATATTGACACTCTATTTTCCCAATATCTTCGACGGAAAATTCTTCCAAAATGGGAACAATGCTTTGTTTTTTTGGTCGTAAAATGTTGTCAACCGAAAAGATGTCAATTTGGTGAAGAATGCTGAGATTGTCAGGCAACCTGAAATTAATTAAGTTACTTAATAGAATGAATAATATGAAAATCCGAAAAGCAGATCATTACCTCAGCTTCAGTTGCTTTATAAGATCAACTAAAAAATTTGTGCAATTTGTCGTTAGTAAACGCTTAGAATAAATGAAAAGAAGAATCAGAAAGCGCTGAAGTCACACAAACCTGATCGTTGTTTATAGATTGATATATATTTTAATACGCAGATTGTCGAATAGAACTCTTGGAAAACCAGTTATATGTTTCATATATCAAGAACTCCAAGCCTTCTGGATGAAACTTCTTACAAGCGTGATTTACCGCCAACTGCACAGAGTGGCACACGCATTTGATCAGGACTAGAGACAGCGCATCCTTCCTCAGCTCAGTAAACACGCTTTTGTTTGAGCCAATCATAACTTTAGCATTGTCGGTACCGATACCTATTAGGTTTATGATGTTCAACATAAAGTCCCGCAGCTCCTTTTTTACACTTTCTGCTATGCATAGGGACTAGACTTAAGAAGGAAGTAACAATCACTCCACGCTGGTTCGAAAAATAATTGACGACGACACCTAAGTCATACATAAACATAGCAAAATATTATATAATATAACATAAATTATAATGCTGGTCGATTTGCGAAATAGCTGTGTGCTGAGCTATAAAAAGGCACAGTGCAGCTTCCTGTTCGACTGTCTTGTATATGTATTTGAAATTAATTCGTATTTCAGTTGCTCTGGAAGGCTTCGGCATAGCACACATCGGTAAAGTGAACGCTGCGCCGACGAAGTGACAACTCCACGCGCCTTTGTTAAGGCACGTGCTTCTTCCGCCATCTTAGGTTAAGGAAAATTAAATACTGGTCATAGACCAACCAAACTAAAGAATATTTTTGAAGTTCCTCTGGATATTTGATTATGGTTAATGTGCTACTAAAGATGCGAATAACAAACTATCAACACTGCGTTGATTAACGCCCAAAAAAACAAATTCGTATTAAAATTAAACAAATAAATTACCGATCGCCATGACCCAACCAAAGAAGCAAGTAAGTGTGTATAATTTGAATAACAATTGCTTTTAGTATTGACATTACACTTCTTTTGTAGACATCTGCCGAGTGGACCAAGGATAAGGTCACGCTGCTGATTGACATATACGAGGCTGAGCCTGCTCTGTACGACTCCTCCAATTCCACCTACAAGAGCAGATCCTACAGGATTACCACAATGGAGAAATTTGCTGCACAATTTGAGGGCAAATCGCTGGTTGACATAAAAACCAGTGAAATAATACCTCAATTTCAAAAATGAAATAGCACCCCAATTTTGTTGTTTTTTTTTACATTTCATATCGGAACGGATTGTAAATATTTTTAAAGTTGGATTTTTAGTAAAATAAAACATCTATAACGTTAAGAAAGATGAAAATTTTTATAAAGAAAATCGCGCGATATTACAAATTTTCGCCTGCGGCTCCAAATCTTAGCGTCGCTAAGATTGATGCAATTTTTAAAATTAAATAATTAAAGTTTTTACACAAATTTTTTTTTATAAAAAATTTTCGCCTGCGGCGCTAACAGTGAAACAATTTTTTTAATTAAATAACGAAAATTTCATAATTCCATAATAATACGTCTACTTCGCACAATGTAAATTACTAAGCTGATCAACATGCTCAAAAGCTAATCATTGAACTAGTTTTAAAACGGTACTTTTGCACAGCTGTACAAAAATTGCGCGCATCAAATACTTAGTCTAAGAACACCTTCAGATAAGAAAATTAACCGTTATTGGAGTTCTTGGATTATATTTCATATTTTAGCAAAAATCAGAAAAATGAAATAAGACCCCAAAAAATTCACATTTTAAATTGGGGTCCTATTTCCTAATAAAAATGAAATAAGACCCCAAAATATTCATATTAAATTTTTGGGTCTTATTTCCTAATAAAAATTAAATAAGACCACAAAATTAATTTTTGGGGCCTTAATTCATTTCTTCTTTTGGAGTTTTATTTCATAATGAAACAAGACCCCAATTATTTTTAGGAAATAAAGCCCCAAATAAGGATATTTCCCAAAATTTTACTAAAAATCGTTGTTTTTGTTTTATGTATTATTTTTTTGAGTCCTTATTTCATTTTTTTTTTGGGGGCCTTATTTCATTGGGCCCTTATTTCGCAGAGCCGTTGGAGGAGGCTATATTGGCTTTGAATACACCTGTCAACCAGTATTCACAAAGCGTCATTTATTAAGTCCCAAGCTGCCACGGTCCCAGAGGAGCATCAGGAAGACTTCTTCCAAAAAATGATTGTGTACATGTATACTATTAAAAATAATTAGTATAAGTTAAAGATATTTTATTAAGCATGGATACATAAATGTTAAGTGTTGTTTATTCAAGAAACAGTACTTATGTGATTAATTAAATGATTATCCTGAGTTACATATTGTTGTGAAATTAGGAAATAGAACTTATGTTTTACGGCTGCGACGATCGACTTGACTCTTCAACTGTAGACAACTGACTCTGGCTGCTTAACATCAACGACTGACTCCGACTCCCAACTGGTTCCGACTCGCTCCGTTCTGCCGACTGTTGAAAGTAAAGAACTAGCAGCGGTGTGCTGTTAGGGCGCGCTTCCATGACCGGCTTACATCAATGAAATAAATTGAATTACAAATTAAACTTATTTATCGCCTCCTGTATCCGGATCCTCTAATTGCAGTTAACACAACAAAAGCTGGGCCACATCTCGGCCTTCGACACGGCGTCGAAGCCAGTCACTCTAATTTTTATTGCTTCTTTATTCATTTAGCTTTTTATTCTTCTTGTCTTCTTTTGTGTAAGCAAAGCAACGTCACAATGTTCATATGATCCAGATTATTTCGAAGAACCAATGCACAGTGGGCCAGCTTGTATGGAGACTGCGGCCAAAAATACTTTCAGTAGATATATCGACTTGAAACTTTATTTACGGCTTTCTAAAACCGTTAGATATGAAATTTAATTAAATGGGCGTGAATAAACTCTCACACTCCCACCCCTACCATACAATTTTTTCAAGTCTAAGAAAATAGTTATATTAAAATTTTTTATTTGTGTTTGAATTTTTATTTATTTTGTTTTGTTATATTAGTCTTTGCATTTAAAGCCTTCACTTAACTTAAAAAAAATAAAATTTAAAACATACTATATATCGCTGCAATCTCAGATTTTAAAGTAATTACAGTAAATAAAATACAGATTTTAGTCGTATTGACTTGTGCTTTGATGGAACACTCCAAAAAGAATCAAACACAACAACAACAGAGACCAGGAATGTAAGAGTTGCACCGCAGTAACAAATAGCAAAAAAAAAACAAGCACACTCTAGGCTTTGGGATATAACACAACTTTTAGAATCTTAGAAGGTTGACCAATTTTATCAAATAAGTCCAATTGGGCGAATCAGGGGAAATCATCACTATTACTTTAGATGAATTTATATCACATGGACAATGGCACACAAAAAATATTGACAAAAATTAAATTTTTATCAAAGAACTCAACAAACTAAAAACATCAAATTTATTAAAAAACAAGAAAGAAAGTCGGTCAAGCCCGACTATAACATACTCTGTACCCTTACACTCGCATTTGCTCAGGAGTCAAACGGCCAGTTAACACCCCGCGCACAACGCGGTGCGCTCTCTAAGTTTCTCTCTCTCTCTCTCTTTCTCTCTCGCACTAAGATTGCCTGTGTTGGGGTGGGCGGGGGGTGTTAACTGATCGTTTTTTGCTCATAACTTGAGTATCCGATCTTTATCATTCCTTCAGCAAATCGATAAATAATTTTGTTTACAAGGTATCTCTAGAAGTAACGAACGATCTATCTCCAAAACTGTAGGAGATATGACGTTTTTTCCAAATTGCGTGGGCGCGAGGGGGCGTGGCAAAAATTGAAAATAAACTTGATCTGCCTGCAAGTATAAGAAATATATGTCCCATACATGTCAAACCTCTATCTCTTACCATCTCTGAGATCTCTTCGTTCATACGGACGGACGGACGGACGGACGGACAGACGGACGGACGGACAGACGGACATGGCTATATCGACTCGGCTGTTGATGCTGATCAAGAATATATATACTTTATAGGGTCGGAAACGATTCCTTCTCCCTGTTACATACTTTTGCACAAACTTAATATACTCAGAGTATAATAAAGTTAGCACCTTTCTTTTGACGATTCAGTTCAAGTTTCTTTAATATTAGTTTTATTTAATATTGTTTTAATGGTTTTAAATTTCACTTAAATCTCAAAAAGCTCTCACAGTAAGAATTTATATATTTCATGCTCTCTCTTTTGAAGCCATTTTTATAGAGTACAGTTATAATGAAACAAAATCAACTATACCATTAAAAAGCTCATTCTTTTGCGAGATAGAGACAACATGTTTAAAGCCAAAATTCTTACATTGCATTTTTTATTTTTGGCCTATGGCAGAAACCACTGTGCAATGGGTCTGTAACTGACTCATACTGACTCATCTGAGCTCATCAGGCATGTGTAAAAACGAAAATGAGTTGCTCAGATGAGTTTTGGTCTGACGAAAACTCAGCTGAGTGATCAGGTCGAGTAAATGAGGCTTAACTTAATTTTTTCAAAATTATCTATTTTAGTGAAAAAATTAGTAGTTTAATCATACAAAATATACAATGTACAGAATTTCGAAGAAGTTAATTAAATACTAAATGTAATATTTTCCTAATTTATATAAATTCAAAAACTTAGCATACTTTGGAGGGCAAACATCATAATACATTTTTGGGTTAAAAACAAACACAATGAAAAGTTAATTCACCAATTTAAATGGAGAGATTTTATACAAATTGAGTGTGGGTGGGTGGGTCTACAACATTTCCCCCTCAACAGATAATCACCTTACATAAACCATACTAATCGCAAGACGACAGCCCAGGCAGGAACACACAGACACACATGTACATAAAGTCAAAAATAAGATTCTCTAGCAGAGTTTCCGGTTTACACACGCCGACGGAAACTGTTTGGCGTGATGAATGAGCCCGGAGATGCCCTCGAACCCATCATATGGAGTGCAGAGTCTCACTTTGGCGTCAATTTTTCATTTGGAACTTGTTTCCCAACCTCAATCTTTATCTGTATGCCTCTCTCTCTGCCTGGCCATTCCGCATTGTCGTCGTTTTTTTTTTTTTCATTTGGAATAAGCTCTTGTCTTGGCTTGGACTCGATTTCAGTTTTGGTCTCGCTTTGGTTGCCATTTGTCGCTTTAAAGCTTTGTGCTGAGAAGTTTCTTTTATTGTCTTTTTGTGTGTTATTGTTGCTTTTGATAAATTGTGCGCCTTTCGTTGTGACACATGTCAGCGTTTGTCTGGCCATGCAGGCTCATCCAGCCGAAAGAATGGAGAAGATGGGCAAGGTTTTTGTACTTTTTTTTTTGAAAATTTTAAAGAATAAAATAAAAAATTTTTAAACTTCATTTGCTGCTTTTGAAAGTTATTTACTAAAAGCAACTGCCACACAGTATGCATTTATTTACTAATTCCGGATTATTCATATTGGAATTACAGCTCAATGGATTTGTGGTTAATCATCTGGCCCATCATCAGGCATCAACAGGCAATCTGCATAAAAGCTTTTGCAATTGACACCAAAACAAAACAAAACCAGCAGCAAGAATGGCTCAATGCAAAGAATATTTTGTGAATTGGCATCGATCTAAATCAATTAACATTTTCAAAAATCAAATTGAATTGCAAATTCAAAAGTGCAGATTAAAATGCATTTTTGGGGAATTTAGCTGGCTCATCAAATGCTTTTCAATTAAAGCTGATTAAGCGTTTCTCTTCACAATAAATCTAAATAAATTTGCACATTTTGCCATCATCGTCTTCATTTTCAATTGTTTCGGCAAATTGAATTATTCAACACATTACGCATACGCAGCGTGTGTCTGTGTGTGTGTGTGTTTGCACAGTTGCAACTTTCTGCCAAACGGCTGCCGGAGCAACTTATAATTACTTAATGTTCAGCATCCAGACACTGGCAACTCTGGAAATGTGTCTCTCTATCCCTCATAAATGCAAGCCATGGGTTTGGCATAAAAGTAAAGTGAATAAACCTTTTAACTCTTTAGAGTGCTGCGCTCTGTGTGCAGTAACTTTGCTTTTCATTTTATAATCATTATTATTTTCTTCTTTTTTTGTCGCTCTTCCTGTTACTTCCGTTTTGCCTAATGAACGAACGCCACAGGAAGCACTCAAGGGCAAAAGCTCAGAAAAAAATCTGAATTAAGAACATAAAAAAAATATCAAAGAGGAAAACAAAAACGAAAGTGCAGAATATAATCTCAACATCTAGCAGTATGATGCTCAAACAAGATCTCTTGAGTTTTTAATTTCTTAATTTAATTAAGCAACCAAACGCCTCAGGAGTTTTGATTGTAAGCAGTTGGTTATTCCAGTTATGAATGCTGAAACTTTGGAAATTCAAGAAATATGCGAAATGACAAACAAAAGCAAACAAACAATTGTGAAAGCAGAAGGCAAAAGACAGTAAAAGAAAAGAGACGGTGATTATCACTTTCGCAAAAATTAGCCGAGACTTGAACCATTTTATAAGTTTATTGACGATATACATTAGCTTAAAGCATTCCCGCAACATAAATAGACTTTTTCCAGTATATTGAAGGGTCGGTGGTGATTCTAGATGATTTTCGTGTGCTGAACACGAATCTGTTTTCAGAAATAGTCCATCACGTCGAGATTTTTGGTTATTAACGCTTAAAGTTGCAACAAAATGCCTACTTTGACTCTTTCCAGACGCGTATTGTGGGGAACCCATACTTTTGTTTTGACTTTATTTGATATTATCGGAAGGTACTACTCCTACACTTTAAAAAAAACTTTCCCAAACAATTCTACGATTTTTTCCAATGAAGATATACCACATTTAGTTAGGTTAGGTTGCGATGGCTGAGAACGATAAGTCTTTCTCCCACTTACGCCACTTTGGGCCCATTGCGATGCCATGTTTATTCCATGTTAACTCTTTTTAAGACTGAGAGGGTGCCCTCGGTACTGAACCATTGTGTGGACAGAATAAATTTGATTAGAGCTGGGATCTCTAGCCCGGGTATCTCCGAGAGGTTGAGTAGAAGCGGTTGACCAAGTGTCCAAGTGACCAAGTTCCACTTAAAGAGGAAGGAATATAACATATTGAACTATTTATGATATTTTAGTTTTTTATAGTAACATTTATACCAAAAAATAGATAATTTTATTTAAGATATTTTTGACTTTAATAATAAAAATAGAAAATTTTATTTAATATGAAATAATGAAATGTTAACAAGAAATTTATTTACAAAATATAGATATAGCAAAATATATATTTAACAAAAAAAAGATAATTTTATTTATTTTGAAATCTCAAAATTATTATGATATTTTTGATCTTATGGAATAGGCCGTACGAGCTGTGCTTAATTTAAAATTTTCATCACAATAAATGGAATGTATCATTCTGATACCTGGAACATTCGGTATACCCTTCCATTTTTTTTAGTAAATTTGGGGATATCTTATTGATTCCATCAGCTCCAATATATAACTTTAATTCCGGTAATGTGGAGATGGGCACAGTTGTAAAAGGATAGCGCATCATTTAAAACAATGTTCTTTGTTTTAGTTAACTGCCAAACTTTTCTTTTTACAATCGCTCCAACGACATCGACTGCTCCTTTCCCATGTGATGTTGCAAAAAAATTGCACTCAATTGTTTTACAACCGAAGTTAGCCATTAAATCTGGTAAGCTCCAAAAAATAAATTTATTTTTGAATTGGCAACTACTTCCGTCCGAAAAAAGGAATATTCTTTGAAATTTGCCATGTTGGTTTTTAATTTCTCCAACAATCTTCGTTATAAACACGTAGACATCGATTTTGCTGTGACTTAAACTATCGCTTATTACTGCAAATGACATAGTTTTGTCAAGCATCCATGCGACGCAAATAAAAATCGAAAGTTGTTTGTATCTAAAGTGCGCGCTTTGAACTTCATTTTGGCAGACCAGCCTATAATTTTCTGCAAAGTCAATTTGTAAGGCAATTTCCCCGGGCTTGATATTTTTTTCTTATGGCTTCAAAATAATTTTGTTGGTCTCGCTTTACAAAGAAGTGTGTTTTAAAAAGTGGCAGCTGAACTTCTAACTCATGAATTACATCTGAAAGCGGAGCAACAGAATAAGTCAAAGTTACTTTATCGTCTACTTTCCTCCAGTGTTGCCATTTCACGATTTCATCCAATTTTGTAAGATATTTTACTGGAACAATAGATTGTACATCTTTTTTACAATTTTCGCAATCGTTGGTTATACAGCTTTCATTTTTAATATTGCAACAAGCTAATTGCAAGAAACTTTCAAAGGTTTTTGGAAATGATTCTATTACTGTTGCGCAACCATTTAATAAAAAACTGAAATTGGCGTGATGAACACATACACACATGTTATGCGGCATTTTGCTCGAGAGTTGAACATGTTAAGGTCGACATTCGAAAAATATTGTCTTGCTAACGCATTCTCCAATTGACTCGTTTTTGTAAATTTCGAAAGCTTCCGATTATCCGGTTAGCAGCATATAATGCTTAGCAACAATTTTTCCATCAACAACGAGGGTGTCCTTTTTGGCTGCCGTCTGGACGCTAACATCTTCACGCAAGTAAATATCTTTAACCAATTTCAACTTTGTCTCCCATTCCAAGTCAACTTTTGTAGAATTTTTTTTTTTTTGGCATTTTCTGGTTCGACATACTTATTAAACAGTGCTTTAATAATCTCAATTTTTTTTTTTATATTCACTTGGTAATGCCCTTTCTACCTTTTTTATAGCCTTTCCCAGACTTTGTTTACAAGTATACTCTCTATGTTCTTCGTCTTGTTGAGCTTCTTTTTTCTTCTTTTCTCTGTAATCTCTCAAACTTACGCGTTCTTTTTCTTGCACCTGTTTTCGAACATTTTTGTTATTTGCCAATGCTGAGCGGCGTTTTCTCATTCTCTCAACTGCTTTTTCGCGCAATTCTTTTAATTTCTGTGGATCGCTTTTAATTTTATTAATATATCGTTGACGTTTTTCAATTTGTGGTGTATAACTTGTTTTACCCATCTACAAATAATTAGTTGCGTGTTAAAAAGTAAAAGCATTGCTTATGAAAAAAACTATACTTACGGTCGCGAACGTATACAACTTTGAAAATCAAAAATAAAAGTTTGGTTAATAGTAACCCCAAAGTTATTTTATATTTAAATTAGAGACACCTAACTTATTTGAAACGTGTTGTGTCAGCTACCTGCTTGCATTCAATGAAAAGCAATTACAATAAAATTATGTTTTCGGTCGCGAACGTACGATTAGAACATAGATAAGAAGCAAAATAAAAATTAACTAATCAAACTTTTTTTGGTCTCTTTACATTTTTCTCTTCTTAATTGATTACAATAAAGAGATTTTGTAGAAAGAGTGCAAACATAACATATGTTTTGCATGTAAAATAATTAAATATAAAAATGCCTTTAAAAGTAGCTTTAAGTGAAAAAATAACATATTTCAGTTTTTAGGCCAATTTCCTCATGAAAACAACTGAGATATGCTATGAATCCATTGTATTATAAAAATTTTGACATTTTTGTATAATTATAATTATACACAAACAAATACGATGATTATCAACATTTTATTTTTCGGTTCTGGTTGACCATATTCATTTCCCCTATTTCTATCCCTATACAGCCTTTTCACGGCGGACATGCCCACAGTGCATGACATCCCTATTGAAGACCCGCAGGACCTCCTAATCGCCACTTTTGCTGACGACACTGCAATCATGGCAAGAGATGAGTGTATCTACGCGGCAACCGATACTCTACAAGAGTACCTCAAAAAGTTTGAGAACTGGGCATGCCGATGGAATATTTCTGTCAACCCAGAAAAGTGCGTCTGCGTCACCCATACGCTAAGAAGGGATATTAGTCCTGGAGTGTACCTTCATGGTGAAGTCCTTCCGCACAATACAGGGCATAAGTACCTAGGAGTGACACTTGACAAACGGCTGACGTTTAAGCAGCACACCGCTGAAGTAGCTGCAAAACTGCGAGCCAAGGCGAAAAGGATGGGTTGGCTCCTTAACGCCAACAACAAACTGTCGCTCAAAAATAAGGTCCTTATTTATAAGGTTATCCTTGCGCCAATCTGGAGATATGGCATTCAGGTGTATGGCATTGCGGCAAAAACACACCTGAATAAAATCCGAGTCTTCCAGGCCAAAATTCTCAGACGTATCACAGGTGCGGAGTGGTATATACGCACACGAGATATCGAGCGAGATTGTGGGGTCCCCATGGTTGGCGACACCATCAACAAACAGGCAGCGCGTTACCTGGACAAGGTTGCATGCCACCCTAACAGACTTGCAAGAGGTCTTCTCAGACGGAGAAGGATCAATGGGATCAGGGCAAGAAGAAGACTCCTCAGAATCCACCCAACCGATCTGGCAAATCGAAGGATATAGTTGCACCTCTTTACCTAATTGATTCACAGTCTAGATTCACTTCTTAATGTACATAAATACTCTTAAACATACATACACACATGTAAATACTTACGCTATTATTTCAGTCACCTGTTTATACATACATACATAGTTATACATTTACCGGTACCTGAACAAACCACAAATTACCTCTAATGAATTATAGACACATATCCTTACACTTATATTTACTTATAGATCAAAGTTACAATTTAACTAATACATAATTATTAAATATTTTCTAGGAAACACATTAAAATCTTAAAGTTAAAATCCTAACTCTTAAGTACACACATACAGCAAATCCAACATACAAATAAAATAAAACATATGAAATTATTGATCACTACAATATAAGTTATTATAGAAGTAACAGTAAGTTGTAAAAAATTTAGATCTAAGGTAACTAAATTGCAAGTAAATATGTTTTAAAAAAAAAAAAAAAAAAAAAAAACCCCTATTTCTATACAAAACAAATAGTAGTGTCTTCTGCAAGTAAGTTTTTTTCCTTTAGCCTCGATCCAAGGAGTTCAGCATTGCGTTTCGTAAGATTTCGAAAAAAGTTGAGGTTTAGAACAGGTTTCTGTGTAGGTTATATCATCTTCATCATCTTTCCCATCACTATCATTGACTGTTGTGTCGAACTTATAAGGAGGTAGACGTGGATGGATACTGTCGTTTTCTTAAAAAATTTACATTAGGATATTTTATATATTTTCTATTTATTGAATTAAAAACGTTTACCTTGTACAGACAAAAGTAGCAATCCTCAATAGACTGAGGTTCCCGCCACATTACAGGTATGAAAAACGGCATTCTTTTAGAATTGTTTAGTGTAAAAGCGCGACTACTGCAAACTGAATTGGGAACCCATGTTTTGTTCAGATTCTTTATCGCCATTCCAAAATAATTCATATAGTTTAGTTTCATTGATTCTGTAATATTTAGCCTTTGATTCTTCGCAGCGAACTTGCCACATATGTAACAAAATTTGTTGGGATGATTAACACATACATCATGCAACATATCTTTTTTCTTAAATAATTGAAAATCAAATCACGTTAAAAGTTAGTAGATTGTTGGGGCAACATCCAGAAATGAAATACTGAGTTCCAGCTCGGCAGTCAAGTCATATAAGTTTTTTACAAATGACCAGCCTAATTCACTATTTTTAACAAACGGAAACATATTAGTAGACATCACCACCCATTGCATACTCTAGGGCAGCAACAATATATTGGCCGTTTTGTGAATTTTGATATAAGTACTAAATGTGGTATATGTTCATTGGAAAAAATCGTAGAATTGTTTGGGATAGTTTTTTTCATTTCTGAAAACAGATTCGTGTTCAGCACACGAAAATCATTTAGAACCACCACCAACGCTTCAATACACTGGACCCTTTTGCCTAGTGTAATCGTATGCAGACGGACCTACGAGATTTACGATAGTTTCTCTTAAAAACGAAATCCAGATTTCTTAAGAGAAGCGGGTTTCAAACGGATTTTTGCATTCTTGGATTAAGAAATTTACTCTTTGATTATGAATATTCATTCTTAGCTACAAATGTAACTTCTGACATTAGAACATTTTTGATCTGATTACGGAATTCTTCACTTTTTCTGTGTGTGGGCCTGTTGTTAGAATATCACAATTAATGACACTTGCACTTAGTAAGGTAACCTGCCAGGTGAACTCATACACACCTGATCATATTAATAGGTACACACATCAACTCTGACTTTAAGGTAACAGAAAACAGTTTTATTCATTGTTTCAAACTTAGAATTTGTTCTCATTGGTTCGTAAACTATATGTTTTTAATAAAATAAACTTAATTGTAACATAGAATAAAAATATATCATAAAAGAGATCATTTTGTGTTTCAGATACGTTTTCAGTGTGATCATAATAATAGGTACACTTCATGTGTTGGTAAGAAAACAAATTTTTATTTCCATTTTGTGTTCTTTTTTTTTTATGTAAATTAGTATATCCTAACTTAGTATCCAGTGTATCCACCTCTATTTTTGGCCACTACTGCTATTCTTTTTGGCATACTTTTAATAAGAGCCTGGCAGGTCTCTACTGGTATCTCATACCACAGTTTTTGGACACCTTCCCATAATTTTTGTTTATTTGAAAATGAATGCTTTGCCAATTTCTTTTTTAAGTCTCCCCACAAGTTTTCAATGGGGTTAAGGTCGGAGGATTGGCTTGGCCACTTCAGAACGTCAACTTTTTGGTCCTCGAAAAATTTAGATAACAGCCTTGATGTGTGTTTTGGGATCATTATCTTGCTGAAATACCCAACGTAATGGCATATTTTCCTCAGCATACGGTACCATAACTGTTTCCAATATGGATTTGTACTCTTCAGCATTCATTTTGTTCGTAGTCTGATAAATTAGACCTACGCCGTACCAGGAGAAGCAACCCCATACCATTATATTGCCACCTCCATGTTTGACTGTTTTTTTTGTAAACCGTGGATGGAATTCCTTTCCATTAGGGCGTCGAACATTCCTTTCACAGTCATTCACAAACAAATTAATCTTGGTTTCATCGCTCCATAATATGTTTCTCCATTTTTTCTCCCCGGTGCATCCTACCCAGTCTTTGTGGTCCTTTGCAAAAGTTTGCCTCATGGTGATATTTTTTTTTGCGCATAAGTGGGACTTTTTTGGCAATTCTTCCTGGTAGGTTGGCATCTTGTAGTCGTCTTCGGATAGTTGGAGCACTAACTGAATTCCCAATTTCGGCTGCAATAGCCTTCGATGACTTAAATGGGTCCTTTTGGCTCAAAGTTACTATGTAGTGGTCAAGGGTTTCTGTTGTTTTTTGTGGCCTTCCACGGGTTTCCTGTCTTGGTTTTCTTTCTAATGCATTTTTAACAAAATTATGAGACCTGTTCATTAATTTGGCGATGGCTCGTAAAGATTTGCCTTCTTTTCTCAGACTAAGAACCAATCGAGCTTCTTCTTTAGTACAATGACAATTTCGACCCATTTTTTCTAAAAAAAATTATTATTTAATTCTCTGTATTGACAGGAGCTATACTTAATTTACCTTTAGTTACCAAAAGATCACTGATTACAAAATTATTCACTTGATACTTGTGAGAAACGGAGACTGTACCTATTA
This sequence comes from Lordiphosa magnipectinata, assembly GCA_037044535.1. Lineage (NCBI taxonomy): Eukaryota > Metazoa > Arthropoda > Insecta > Diptera > Drosophilidae > Lordiphosa > Lordiphosa magnipectinata. The sequence goes on along the minus strand of JBAMBO010000111.1, from coordinate 96,222 downwards.
TTATGATCAGGCGAAATGTGTGGTGCACTCGCAATTTATAGAAAATCTTTGATATACGGGGCAGCCCCTCTTTCAACTCTTTGTCACAGTGTGGCCAGACATTGACAACAACAAAAAACTAAAAATTAAAAAGTTGTCAACACTAAAAGTACGAAAAAACCATAAATAATACAGGATCCAGGTGTTTAGGATCGCTGCAAAAACCCACATGAGCAGGCTAAACTGCAGGTGCTGAGTAGTGTACTCGAGTGCGAGTCATAAAAAAGAGATTGTGGAATCCCACTGGTTGGTCATACTAAGGAAGTGCAGTCTGGTTTACAAGATAGCATCCCATCCCGGAATACACCTAGGAGAGAGGAGAGCTAGTGCACCTCGGTAAGCGAATTTTTGGAAATAAACATTAAAATATTTTTGGCATCATCAGCGGGTTAAACCAATTCTGCTTATTCGGTTTTCAGTAGCCTTGAATTTAAAACCGCCTGCAATGCTCGTTCTCTAATTTTCAGATAATTCGAAGTTTGATCTCTTTGTAATCTAGGCAAAAATTGTGAAACACACAAGCGTTAACTTTAATCTTTTTTTGTCAGTTTAAACGAAAGTCTAAAATTCCCTTTGTTGGTAAATGGCCCAACAAATGAGAATTTTATTTGGTTTCATTTTGCATAATTTCTGTTGATTTGATTACTTTTTTGCCTAGGAATTTGCCTCCGCTCTGCTTCATTAAGTTTATCTCTCCTTTTTTTTTTTTTGTTTTGTCACTGTCAGTCTAATGTAGATTGACCCGCTTTTGTTCCCGCCTTTCTGTTTCTATTTCAATTACAAATGAACAGCAAAAAAACCAACAAAAAATAATAATAATTGCCACTGAAAGGGTGCACAAAAAGTTTCCATGTTCACATGTACAAACTGTACTCCATGGCACTCCATGTATTCTCCATGTGCGTATATTTCTGTGGTTTTTCTAGCTTTTTGCCCCAGCCAAACAAATGCAAACAAAGTGAAATGCAATTACATTCGTATCTATTGCATTCGCAATTGTTCCCATTTGCCACTGCGTGCCTCGAGTGTGTGTGTGTTTAAGTTATGTTGTGTAATTTTATATTGAGGTCAGTGTAGCTGACAGTAATTTATAAAAAACTTTTGTTTGAGTGGAAACCAACAAAAAAAAAAATAACTAAACACAATAAAAAAAGATCAACACTTTTGCTCATTTATAGTTGCTGGATGATGGTTGGTTTGTCTAGGATTAAAAAGCAGTGGTGATATTCGTTTAACCATTTGGTAATTAAACTTGCTAAGCTTATAAGACTGAAATGTAGATTCAAACTGAATTGAAAATAAAGCACAATGGGCGCATTCAGCAGAACGTCTTGAGTCTATTTCAATGAAATAGGTTTTTAAATACATTTTTTATCATTTACCACACGACACTTAAAATTATGCCAGGCAAATAATGTAATTTGTTAAAGATGATTGGTGATCAAGCGTCTTAGGTGAACGCAGAATTAAATTCAACTGTCATGAATTTCAAAGCATTTTAAAATGTAATATTTGTTATTTTGTTTTAAGCAGTATAAGAAAAGTATGTTTTTACAATTCGCTCACTTACTTCAAGACTGAAAAACTCAAAACATACGATTTTTTACTTAACAATGTAGAAATATTCGCTGGATCGTGTTCTATATTGTGTATAATTAACATATTTTTCTCATACTTTATATTACTTTTACTTTTTCTTATACTATATCTTATCTTTTATACTTTCCATGTGAGATGAGAATATGTCGTTATTTCATTTTACAGGTTCATTTTGATGTTAATTCAAGTACGTCATATCTCAGAATCCTTCGGCTTTATATTTTAAAATTTTTTTAATAAGCATTTTCAATTTTTAAAATATTTTACTAGATTAACTCGAAACTAAAAGAAATTTTTTGTCTGGGTTAAGTCCATTGAGAACTTCAAACGCATTTTTCACAAAATTGATTAATTTGAGTTATGCCAGTCTTAAAGTAAGTGAGGGAATTGATCAGTAATCAAGTATCAAGTGTCAATGTTTTGAAAGGTTTTTATGTGCGCTTTAAACTTGATGGACTAGCTTACTTTTAGAGTGATTAGAAGCAATTTTATATTTTTGACAACAGTTGGAAGTTTTTTAATTATTTTCAGGACTGTTCCCGTTTTTGATTTCTATTAAATCAAGCGGAATCGAATTGGTAAACCGTTCCCGCTTTCAAAAAATGACTGACAAATCCCCATTTGTTTTCAATCGACTCTCTCGATGGCATAAAGATTCACTTAATTCACCTTAATCGTTCCTTAAAAAAGAGAAAGCCAAGCTAACTTCGTCTGTGCCGAAGTTTTTACACCCCCTGGCAAATGCAAACGTCACAGTTTATAAACGCTTAAATAACAAGAAAGAAAGTCGGTCAAGCCCGACTATAACATACTCTGCACCCTTAATGTCGCAGCTCGCATTTGGTCACGAGTCAAACGGCCAGTTAACACACAACGCACAACGCAGTGCGCTCTCTAAGTCTCTCTCTCTCTCTCACTAAGATTGCTTCTGCTGAACGCAATGCTTAGGTTATGGGTGGGGTGGGTGGTGGGTGTTAACTGACCGTTTTTTGCTCATAACTTGAGTATTGTTCATCCGCCCTTTATCATTCCGTCAGCAAATCGATAAATAATTTTGAGTACTGGATATCTCTAGAAAGTACGAACCATCTATCATCAAAACTGTAGGAGATAAGACGTTTTTTCCAAATTGCGGGGGCGCGAGGGGACGTGGCAAAAATTGAAAATAAACTTGATCTGCCTGCAAGTATAAGAAATATATGTCCCATACATGTCAAACCTCTATCTCTTACCATCTCTGAGATCTCTTCGTTCAAACGGACGGACGGACAGACAGACAGACAGACAGACAGACAGACAGACAGACGGACAGACGGACATGGCTATATCGACTCGGCTGTTGATGCTGATCAAGAATATATATACTTTATAGGGTCGGAAACGAATCCTTCTCCCTGTTACATACTTTTGCACAAACTTAATATACTCTATGTACCTTCGGTACAGAGTATAAAAATCAAACATTTTTGTAACTAAAACCCATTTTCCGACAGATTAACATCTGATTTCGACCAAATTTCGCGAATCTTTTTGAAAACATATCAAATTAACAATCGCCGAGTTTAAGAAAGATTAAATTGAAAACAAAAAAGTTTTTCTCACTAAGACTCATTTTTCGAACGATCGGTTCTATGGCAACCATAAGATATAGTCACCCGATGTTGATCAACTTTTTCAAATTAGCTTGAAAGCGTTTAATATTAATAATCCCCGACCTTAAGAACGATTTACTTAAAAACAAAAAAGTTTTTTTCACTAAGACCCATTTTCCGACCGATCAGTCCTATGGCAGCTGTAAGATATAGTCATCCGATCTTGACGAAAACTTGCAAATCTATTTGAAAACATATAATATTAATAATGACCGAATTTAAGGACGCTAACATTGAAAACAAAAAAGTTTTTCTCACTAAGACCCTTTTTTTGACCGATGGTTCCTATGGCAGCCATAAGATATAGTCATCCGATCCGGTCCGTTCCGACATATTAGCAGCGTGCAGTAAAAAGAAGACTCTGTGCAAAATTTCAAGTGTAAACAACATAGTTATTATATGCTCTGAACATGTCAACTTTTGTGCCAACTAAACATAATTTGCTGGAAAGTTTACTTTTACGCTTTCATTTAAAGAAAAATGCAGCTGAAGCCCATCGAATTCTACAAGAAGCTTACGGTGAACATGCTCCAAGCGCAAAAAATCATACGCGCCGCCCGGCCATACACCAAAATCAACGCTAAAGCTCAATATTCACGGGTGAAAACATCACAGGGCAACTCTACCAACTCAATTGAACCGTTAGAGCCGAGCATTGAAGCAAAAACGTCCAGAATACGAGGAAATGCACTACAAGGAAAATTTGCAACATGACAAAGCTCGACCACATGTTGCGCAGCCGATCAAAACATACCACGAAACGCTAAAATGGGAAGTCCTATCCCACTCTTTGTATAGCGCAAACATTGCCCCTTCCGTCTACTATTTGTTTTCGTTGATTTGTTTCGTTAACACTTTCGCTCTTTTTGAAGAACTTCAAAATTGGATCGATTCGTGGATCGCATCAAAAGACTCGTAGTTTTTTCGAAAAGAAAGATGGGATAAAATAGGGGCTAGCGATGGACAATACTTTGAAAAATGAATTTGTAACAAATTTTCCATAATAAAGCGTTAAACTTCAACAAAAAAATCTTTTAAATATTTTTTCAAGAGGTAATATTCAGGCCTGTTTCGGTTTTCACTTTCGACAAAAATTGTCGAATTCGAATATGTTAAATGTGCTGTTGTATCAAATTGATTGGGTTAATCAGATTAAAAAGTTTTAATTTGAATCCGTCGAGTAAAGAGTAAGTATAAACTAAAGGTTTGATGCGGATTTCCTTGATTGATTTAGTGAAAACCGGAACATGGCAGATAAATTTATTTTTCTGTGGTAAAACTTTTTTAAACCCTGTTCCCAATAAAAATGTGAAAAGGACCCTTTAAACGACCCCACAAAGTATGTATATCTATCAGCATCCACTACCGAGTCGATTTAGCCATGTCCGTCTGCTGTCTGTATGAACGCGTCGATCTCAGAGACTATAAGAGATGGAGCCACCAATTTTAGCATGTATGTAGGTGTATACCGTAGCCAGATTAAGTGTTTCATACTTGGAAAGTTTTTTCTCCTCTTGTTTTTAACCGCGGAAAATCGTCAGAGCCTCAATTTTAAAGTTTTAACTCTGAGTTTGATTTCTGAAAACCACAATAAGATCCGAGCAAAATCAACATTACTTGGAACAGGAACATTTTGCAGTCGGGGTACTCGACTGCGGCACTCTTAATTGTTACATAAGTATTTTTAAAATTTTGACATTATTTCTGTACCTTTTTGGAAGGTGATATGAAATATTTCCCCCTAACTTATGAACCGCATAAAGTTATAAAATAATTCTACAAACGAGTTAATTAAGTTAATTGTTTAAAAGATATTGAATTTGGCATTAAGAAATAAATGATTTTATTGCTTAAATTATTACAAAATTTTGACTTGGGGAAATTCGTTAAGAACAATTACTCTCATCACTTTGTGAAGCGTATCTTCGATTCTTTTCTAACTTTCAGGTAATTGGCTTTAAGATTGGAGGAAATTACAGGAAAAGTTTTAAGGTGGAGCTTCAACGTGAACTACCAAAACCATCTCATTATATTTATCTTTTATTTATATCAAAAAAACTGTAGGTCACCAATTTTTCCATTTTCGAAAACTTGATTCAATTCTATATTACTGGCAATTTTTTCTATGCCTCTTGTTTCTCTGGTGCCCAAGATATTGCAATTTCAAAAAAAATTCTTATCAAAACAGGATATTCCCAAAAATAAAACCAACATTGGGCCAGATCAGTTTGTTATTCTAAGTAATCTCTTCAATTATAAAGGAAATTTTAAAATTACCGACTTTAACCCGACTTGCACCCCTTTCCTTATCGGTCTAGACCCTTTCCATAATGTTGACACTTATTCAAACTAACTATACACTTTATTAATGATATTGTACGGGCTAAGAATCTATAACTATAGGTTCTTTGGTACGGGTGTGTATAGGAATTGCACTGTCAAGCTTTTCACAGTTTTAAAAGCACTGGACAGATACTATTTTAAGGCTTATTTCCCAATACGTTTGTTTTTACGATTCATAATTCGAAGCATACTTTTAAGACCAACGAGTAACAATTTCTCGCTCTCATACTTACAGTTTAACATTCGCTTAAACATTTACAGTTTGAGACGAACTCAGTAGTACACTGACAGTTTGACATTCACTTAGACATTTAAAAAATAAATTTTTTCGAGTTTTGAAAAACTTCAAAATATACAAAAACAAACGAGAACTTCATATCCCATTACTCGCTAGCGCCCTCTACATTTGTCGAGAGAGAACCGCTTACTTTCCTTTTTGCGCAAACTCAACTCAAATTGTTGCTTTAACACTCATTCAGCTCATGTCAGGCTCCAATTCAATTTAACGGTAGGGAAACAGCTGCTACAAAATCACCACAAAACTCGAGCGGAGTCAGAGCACCTCTCCCATCATCTGCTGTCAGTTAAGGGTCAAAGGCATAACAATCCAAAGATATAATTTTGTTTGTTACCTTTATGTTTCAGGCTTTGTTTTTAATGTTCAGCCATAAAAAATATTACCATAAATTGACAAACATAAAAAATATTAATAAACGTGATTGCAAGTACCCGCTCTGGCTGAAGTGCGTGGGCACTTAAAATTTTATTGAGGCAAAAAAAGGATTCCTGTATTTAAGCCAGCCATGAAATATGCATGAGCATCAGTCTGACTGACCTGACGGATGAAGAAGAAAATCACGTCAGCTGTCATTGGAGACAAGGCCAAAAGTCGTCGAACTGTAAAAGCGGCTCAGCAAAGAAATTCATAAAAAAAAAAATGTTTGCATATGTGGAAAAGTTTTTACAATCAAAAAATATATTTTCATTCTTTGCAACTTTATTAATATTATTGTTATTGTTGCGTGTGTGCGCTGGCATAATTACGTGCAATGTCCCAGGGCCAAAAGGTTGGTAGCCAATCGGCGAGATAATAAAAATACATAAATGCCGGGAAAGCGGCAGTAGCAGCATCCGTGCAGTTCCGGGACAAGGACACCAACAATATTTTAATTAAGTTAATTAAGCCATTTTTATTTGCCCATCATCAGGTAAAGAGCCAACCGACCGACCCAACATGCGCACATTGTTTGCCTTATGATGAACTCCAAAAAAAAAAAAAAACAGAAAGGAAAACACATGCAACATTATCGTTGAAAGTGCAGCTGGCATGAAAAGCAGCTTAAGAATGAGTAACAAATGGCCAGATAAATGTTATTAATGGTGAAAGTTGGTGTGTTTTAAATTGGAATGAACTTTTTAAATTTCAGGGTGAAAATTAAAACCTAGAGATAAACCGGTTCTTTACTCGAATAGGTCGCTTATGAACGATAAGGCAAATGTACAACAACAAAAAATTAGATTTTTGTGAAGAAACGATTAAAAAACTACCTGCCATGTTCCGGTTTTCACTAAAGTGAATTCGAATTTTTTACATGTTCTCTTTTCTATTAAACAATCAAGAAAATCTGTATCAAACCTTTAGTTTCTAGTAGAAACTAAAGCTGATGTGGGTGGGGAAAAAGGACCACTACTTTGGATATCTGGCGAAATTTAAGTTTCACAAAGTCTATAGAACGCACCCAGAGCGTATACTTGCTATTTTCTTGCGACTTTCTATCATGACCCCTCAGAAGAAAATATAAATAAAGATGTCCATTTTGAAGAGGTAATAAATATTTAATTTAATCTTCGCCTGCGGTGCAAAACCGCGAAATTTTTCTTCTTCATATGTGGTGCATCTATAACATTTAACAAACTACACAGGAAGAGGGAGAAGAGAAAGTGGTGGAGGAGGATGAATCGGTGGGAGGATTCAAGGAGGATGAAGCTCATTTCTGGTTGAATGGATACATGAACAAACAAAATTGCCGTATTTGGTGTGAAGAGCAGCCAGAAGCATTGCAAGAACTGCCAATCCATCCCGAAAAATGCACTATTTGGTGTGGATTATGGGCCGGTGGCATCATTGGACCGTACGTTTTTAAAGAAGACGAAGGCAGGAACGTTACTGTGAATAGAGAGCGCTACCGTGCAATGATTACAAACTTTCTATTGCCCAAAATGGTAGAGCTGGACTTGGCTGTCATGTGGTTTCAACAAGAAAGTGCCACATGCCCCACAGCACGCGAAACAATGGCCCAATTGAGTGGCGAGTTTGGTGAACAGTTTATTTCAGTAGATCGTGCGATATAACGCCTTTAGACTATTTTTTGTGGTGCTATGTTAAGGCTCATGTCTATAGCGGCAAGCACTGGAAGCCAATATTGAAGAATTTATTCGTAACATACCGACCAATATGTTAGAAAGAGTATGCCAAAATTGGACCCAGCGTATGAACCATTTGAGTCGCAGCCGCGATCAATATTTACATGAAATCATCTTTAAACATTAAATTATATAGATCGTTCTATCGACTCAAGTAAAGATTTTATCAGAGGTCGGAAAAATTGGTCCTCCGTTTGCCTTTGTCAGAAAACGACAGCTTTCGTGCGACCACATTGAAAAGAAGTACCGATACAACCTTTAACTACGCTCTCTGCTTCTATTTGGTTGTGAGAAGAGAGAAACACATTTTTTTGATTTTTTTCCTCTTAGGTCTTTTTGGGACCGTTTGGCCTAATTCCCGAATTCAAAAGGTCTTCTTTGTATGTAAGCATCGGTGTGGAAAGCTCGGCTAACGATATGAATGTATTCGACGAACTATACGTGCCTTCTCGTTCTCTCTCGCATAGACTCTCTCTCTGCTTATGTTAAACTCTGGCGCAACTCTTGAGTCTGCAACCTTTTCAAATAACATTTTGAGAGTTTGGTCTTCGAGAAGCGCGCAATTTAAGACCAATTGACTGAGTTGGGCCTGTTATTCGGTTGCTGTCAGACCGATCAGTGCTGTGTGGTCAACCAAAGCCACTTAACAGTGAAAAAAGGGTTGAGAGTTATTTACGAGCTATGGATTTTATACATTTTTCTGAATTTTATGTATTATTATACCCTTGTAGAGGGTATATTAAAATTGTCCAGATGTTTGTAACGCATAGAAGGAAACATCTCCGACCACATAAAGTATATATATTCTTGATCAACATGACGAGCTGAGTTGATATAGGCATGTCCGTCTGTTTCTATGCTATCTCCTCCGTCAGTTTAAAAGCTATCTTAACCAAACTTTGCACGAAGTCTTTTGGTACAAATACGCTGCACATTTGTCGGAACCGGCCGGATCGAATGACTATAGCATATAGCTGCCATAGGAACGATTGGTCAAAAAACTAGATTTAGTGAGAAAAACTTTTTTGTTTTCAATGCAAACGCCCCCAAACCTCGTATTTATCAGTTTGCTATGATTCTACATAATTCCACCAAGTTTGATGAAAATCGGACAACTATATAGTATAGCTGCCATACAAAAGTTAGTTCAGAGAAAAAGTCTTAGTAGGAGAAACTTTTTTGTTTTCATTGCTATCGCTCTCAAACTTGTTACTGAACAATACTATTTGATTCTACACAATTCTGCTAAGTTTGATTCAAATCGGAGGACTATAGCATATAGCTGCCATAGGAACGATCGGTTGAAAAAGTAGTTCTAGTGAGAAAAACTTTTTTGTTTTCAATGGTAGCGTCATTAAGCTTTCCAGTTATGTATATTATTGGTTTCCACACAATTTTGACGAGTTTGATCCAAATCTGATGAATATATAGTATAGCTGCCATATAACAAACTGGCAAGCCAATGGTCAAAGTAGTGGCGCCATCTATTGCTGAGTTTGGAAAATAACTCAGCTAAGAATGTTCGACGAAAATCATTTAAAACCTTAATTTATATAAATTAAACAAGCTACAAAGGTATATAAACTTCGGTCGAGCCGAAGTTAGCTTTCCACTATTTTTTTTTAATCAAATCCGAAATCTGCTAAAAAATCACCCTTTAAATACGAAGATGGGAAAAGTGTCCATAGAAAAAAGTTTTTCTCACTCAAAAACAAGTTTGTCGACCGATCGCAGTTATATCCGATTTGGATAAAACTTTGCAAAATTGTGTAAAAGCACATTGAATAAATATATGCCAAGTTTTGAAACGATTCCATTAAAAACATACAAGTTTTTCTCATTAGAACCATTTTTCAAATCCAACTTTTTTATGGCAGCTATACTAAATGGTTGTACGAATGTGGTTGTGGAATTATGAAAGAGTATAGAAAACTATAAATACGAAGTTTGGAGACGTTTCCATTGAAAACAAAAAAAGTTTTTCTTAGTAAAGCTCGTTCCTATGGCCGCTATGTGCTATAATCATCCGATTAGGATCAAACTTTTTAGAATTGGGTAAAAGCATATAAGATCAATAAATGCCAAATTTGAAGACGTTACCCATTGAACACTAAAAAGTTTTCATTACAATGACTATTTTTAGAGCTATCTTTTCTATGTCAGCTAAAACATATAGTTGTCCGATTCTGGTCAAATTTGGTGGAATAATGAAATATCATAGAATACTAATAACTATGATGTTTGACTACGCCCTTCCCATTTACGGCTTTTGCCCAAAAACCACCATCCGCCCAATAAAATCAGCTATAAACACAGCATTTAGACTAGCCCTTGGAGCATTCAGAACAACACCTACAAACAATATCCTTTACGAAGCCCGAGTGGCCTCCATCGAAGACAGACGCGAACTCCTTACTGCAATTCCCTTATTACAGCTAGAAATTCACCTATCATCAACATAATTAAAGCATACAAACCACCAAAAAAACCTCTATACAAATCGACCATTGACCGAACCATAGAATACTGCTTACAGCACAACATACCTACTCGCCCTACAATCACAGATACGCAAACGATACCTTCATGGCATCTTAAGCAAACCTCAATCGACACATCCCTACGACACTCTAGTAAAAAAAAACACGTCACCCGAAATATACCGCGCAAAATTCACAGACAAAAAGAACGAAAACCACAACCTAACCTTCATATATACAGACGGATCATAATCCAACGGAATTACAACCTTCGCCATTACAACCGAACAAGAATCCTTAAAGTCATGTCTTTTACCCCACTAATCCTCAGTATTCTCCTCTGAAATCATCGCAATCGTCGCAACCCTAAAAAACAAAACAGGGAAATATTGCATCTGCTCAGACTCACTCTCCGCTATAGACGCAATAAACAACATCAACAACACTGAACATTATACATCCCTAGCATTCCAAAATTCAAACTCCTATGGGTACCTGGACATACAGGCATAAAAGGAAACGAATTAACTGATGCTACGGCAAAAAGCACTCACCATAAGAGAAAATATAAGCATTCAAGACATAAAAAAATACATTAAAAACACACACCAAACCAAAATTCAATCCAACTTAAACGAAACTTCCAACTGGTACCAAAACATAAATCCAAACAAACTCAACACCTACAACCTATTTAAAAGCAGTCGACAAAATCTCTCTCGAATGGACCAAATTAAAATAACACGCCTTTGACTTGGAGACACTAGGACAGGCATGCCCAAAAGCAGCATTCGACAGATCACTCACCAATACTCACAAAGACAAGCACCAATACCAATAATGAAATTGTTGTTGGTCAGTTTGCTTGCGCTCGCAAACACCAATCAAAGAAGAGAACAAACCGATTTTTGTTCTACGCGTCGCATACACACGAAATCGTTAGCGTGTGTGTCGTTTTGTATGCCTCGCGCCCTGCATGTATACGATCATTGATTTCCTATGTTTGGTTGAATTACAATAACAAAACGTACCCAAAGAGCATACGGCTGGGCATCGCTGCACTAGGATCACACACTCACACTACATCGACAAAAGCCCCAACACATGCACACTTTGGAATAACCGAATTTCAATAGAACACATTCTCAACTCCTGCCCCTCCCACGACATGCACAGACAAAGAATACTCGGCAACAATAACCCACTACAACTCCTTTCCAATCCTACACCCTCAAACATTTTCACTATTCTGAATTATCTTAAGACTACAAACTTCACTATTCATCAATGTAAATACAAATCACAATCCAATAACAATTTAGAAACTAAGCTCACTATTACATTACACACCTTGTACATACATATATAGTATATACATTTCAACACTCAAAGAACCCAGAGCTGAAGGCCTTAGTCGCCATTGCTCCGTACCTTTATGCTAGCCTATAAATTTATATTATACTGTTAAAGATGTTTGGAGACGTTCTACACAAAACTACTGCCTAGCCACTTGTATGTTATGTAGTTGATATAGTCTCTCAATCGCTAGACTAGAGCAATACCGTTTTACTAAGAACTATAGAAGAAGGTACATAAATAGAATTGGTCTTCGAATTGGCAACCATAATTGTCTATTTTTTGTAGATTCTCGAATCCAAAGTTTATTGAATGTTGAAAGGCGAACCTAGGGTAGAGCTGAAACCTTAATGTAAGCTGCCAAACGACTGTGCTGCCGTCTTCACATGGCTTACTCCAAGTAGCTTTAGATCTCTGTGGTCAAGCCCATATCAGCAGCACCACTTGGACAAAGATAGTCAGCACCCAGCCAAAAGTTTTGGGGGTGACTTTTTTCTTTGCGAAGCACACCGAGAACACCGCTCGCAAGATAAGAGAAAGAAACGGGGCGCTCAAAGCTATCTCAGGGAGTTCATGTGAAAAGGACAAGCAGACGCTTCTCATAACCTACAAATCCAAAGGTAGAACACTCACTGACTATGATGCACCGGCAGTGGGGAAACCTGCAACGAGCGCTGAATGCTGCCCTAAGGACGGTCACTGGATGCCACCAGGACCACCTCCACGAAGAAACACAGATCTATGGAGTTAGAGCCCACTGCAGCATGCTCGACAAGCAGTTTCTAGGTAGCAGCCTTATGGAGACCCATGTTAACCCCTCAAGAACAACCAAGATGTCAGGATTTTCCTGACAAACAACGCCAACAACCTGTCAGCCCTGCACATGAGAGAGGAGTTCCACAAGAGGACAGTTGAACGCGCCATAAATGGGCTGAAGAGTAACGTTGTTCTTGGAGGTCGAAAACCAGCTGCCAAGAACCACCCTTGCTCAACTCCGATCGAGCTATTCCTGCTTCCTCAACAGTTAACTCTCGAGGATCAATCCAGAAGTAGCCGACGAATGCACAAACTGTAAAGAAAGCCCTCACGTCACTCGCAACCTTATCAATTGTCCAAATCCTCCCACTGCATTAACACCGTCCCAACTATGAACCCACCCAAAGGGGTCCGCAGCCTTTCTGTGATTTGGACACCGCCTCTATAACCCACTACCTACAATCTTCACAAAACCAAACTTTTACTTTTCCTACCTCTCAAAAACAGGGTTCCCCAAGCAGAGAGCGCGAAAAATTGACTGTTTCTCTCTAACACACAGTGATGCATGACTTCGACAAGCATTCGGTGTGAATTGAGAAGTATGTTCGTCCCCCCAGGGGCTATGGCTGGAAGACTGCTCTAAATCAGACCCGGCCAGCCATAGCTACCACAAGCCGAAATCAGTCGTGTTTTTACGCAAACGCGAGCCGAACTCATGATTGTGTGTATCGGTGAACATTGAATTGCAAGTTAAACGGCTGTAGTCTGGAGAGAGCTCTCTTGCACACCAAAACAAGCACACTTTTTTGTCCTCTCCATTTGGCCGGCACAGGTCTGGAGAGAGCTCTCTTGCACACCAACACAAACACACTTTTTTGTCCTCTCCATTGCCGGCCAGCACTGCTCCAAATCTCACTTTACTTTCTCTCTCTTCTTACCTAAACATAACAAGTTTAGACTACAACTCTTTTCTACTCATGACCTTTCATACGCAGTGCTATCAGACAAAGGCACACAGCATTCCGCTCCGTTTCAACCTGCTTATCATAAGTTTAACTGGATAACAAATAATGATCGCCTACGGTACTATTTCTTGAACAATTCCATTTTAACTGGTGGCATTTGGTTTAATTTGAGTCAAAATGAGTAAGTTTTTGAATAATCAAGAAGTGTTCATAAATGTGGAATTGTGTTGTTTGGAAATTTGACAAAAGAAGTTTTTGGGTTACCGTAGATGTGTGTGTGTGTGTGTGTGTGCGTGTGTGCTTAAGATATATCACTTCTTCTGCTCTCTCTCTCCATGTCTGCCGTCGTCATCTGTTGGTATTGTGAGAGGAATAAGTTGCGGTTGCGGGTGCCATTTCAAATCAGAGTTGTGTTTTGTGTATTCGTATTCATGTTGAAGTTGTGGTATGTGGGGGAGTGCTTCCTGTTAACCGCTCTTGAATAGCAATATGGCCACCTGGCCCAGGTAGAAGTAAATGAAGTGGCGCGTCTCATGGGTCACATATGATCCAAAATTGCGACCGACAATGCAATGCCAGGTGGGATTGTATTTCTTATCGAACTCCTTCTTAATGTAGGCCGCAATGTCCTTCTCAATGTTGTACTTCTCCAAGGCCTGGGTGGCACAATCAACAGCATCCTGCTGCATCTCCTCGCTCATATCCGCATTCTTGATAACTGCCTTGCGATCCGACATTCTGACGCTCTTTTAAGGGATACTCCTGTTTTGATTGTTTAAAGAAATTCAGCACAATTGTAAAATCAGCTCACCTTTTTTTTTTTTCTTAGCTTTTAGTTTTCGCTGGGAAAGGGGACCGGGGGGCCAGCACACGCCTATCTGGAGTATAAAATTAAATTTTGCCTTCACAAAAGTTGTATTTCTTCTGGGAAAACGATTCCAGATTAAATTTGAGTGCTATTTCGTACCTACGTTGTAGTTTTTTTTTTTTTTTGGTTTTTGGAACTTTTTGTTTGTTCACTTTTAACAAAACGACTGACAATGTGGGTTATTCAATTGCATGAAATGGTAACACTAACTTAGTGATGACACTGAACAAACGAACGATACTTCTATCGTATCGATTAGAGATGGGTGCGGCACTGTACTGAATTATTTTGTTCTTTTCTTGAGCACAGCCATCCAAGTTGCCCGAAACTGATACAAAGCTGTTTATTTTCTTAAATTTTTATGTAACTTCTGTCGCTTAGAACTTTACTCGAGGTTAAGAAAACATATGAACTCGTGGTAAATGGAAGGGAATTCAGAAATGCTGAAGCTTATTTATAATTTTCACTTTCGCAAACAATTAGCTTAAAATACCTTTTTTTTGTTGTTTTTGCGAGGCTGACACGACGATCTAGTTACGCACTATTCATGCACATAATTTTTGTAGCGTTTCGCGTCAGTCACGGAGGCGTCACGAACACGGACTTTATATCGTGAATCTTTACTAAAATTGATCAAAAAAGTGATAAATTATATAAGGTGCACGATAAAATATACAGGATCTATGGAAAAATAAGTTAAAAGCATTTCGTGAATACTGTATTCACGATGTTTTACTTTAGTCGACTCACGAAACACGCACGGATCACGGATACTCACGTACGAAATTCACTGTTTGCTCACGATCACGTCGTGACTTGTCATGACACACCGTGACACTTTGAAATTCACGTCACGGGTGAATTTAGCAATACGTGGAATAATTTTGCTATAAAGTTTGGATTGACTTTTGGATCGCCTCACAAGATATGCAGTTTTATCAACGCGAAATCTTATTCATTCAGAAAATGGGAATTTGAGACTCGTAATGGGTACTCGCTTAATTTAGAATTGTGTATCAATTTTTCAAAATAAAGCCAAGAATCAGCAAAAACTATCGGGAGTACACTGAATATGTGCGTAAATTAAATTGTGTTTGGGATTATATGTAAACATAAAACCGCCATCCATGGTCCTCCAATACGCGTTTTTATTAGACGTTAGTTATGTTAATAAAAATTTTCTCCCTAGTGAGGTATTAGCAGTTTTTTAGCCAACATAAGATGGAATATCACTAACTAGCAACTAAATTTAAGCCTCACACTTTTGTTACATTTTATACGTGGTATTTTTGTTGTCAAATAACTCAAATCCAAATACGGACTTAACGCCCATGCGATTTATGTCCGGACATAAGGCCCAGGAAAGTTCCGAGTAAAGGGCGGTATCCACGGGTCCCCAAAATATTTCTGGTAAAAAAGTTGATATTCCGCAGATTCTTGACAGAGTCTGCTAAGCCTATGTTAATAACACTATAAGACAATTAACTCTGTCGATAAACGTTTCAAAGAAACCTTGCGCTGCTCTGGCGCTGTTAAATATGCCCGCGAACTTATAAACAACAACACCATGCAGGATTCATTATCATGAATATAACATATTTAATGTGCTATTTTAATATATTTTTATTATTAAATGAAATTAATAATAAATTAATTGTTATCATTATGATAGTTCTTAACGAACACCTCGCACTTGGCTGTCACGGCAAAGATTTCGTTCACATTGATTGGAAAGTACTTCGTAAAGTTCAGCCAGGTCAGGTCAGCAGGATGATCTTCTGGATGTACTCTGTAGCATGTGTGACTTGGCGGCCTATATAGCTCTGCTGAACTCGAAAATGGTATTGGGCAGCGGTCCCTGGGTGGTCACATAGCACTTGGCCACGTAGTCGGGGCCCTGTCAGGGAAACGTTAAGAAATGGAAGTGATTTATAAAGTTGAAGTTTGATTCGCCCATTTCTTACCTTGATAAAATTGGCATTGATGTAGGGCACATCCTCGTTGCCTGATCCGCTTTTGCTCGGTCACCTTTAGGGGGTCAATTGAGGCTGTCCGCTATACTACCGCTTGATAGGAGGAAAGCAGTTCGCTGTCCACTGAACTGGGAGCGGGCATCTGGTTTTTTGGACGTTTTACTGTCGCGATCATTGAGCACCGGCGGCTGTTCAATGGTTTTCGTTTTGGTCTGGAAGCTGTGATCGAAGACATCGTTGAGGCGAATCAAATCGAACTGATTGAGGGGACTGGAGTGTGAAGTGGTTGAATGCTGGCCAAATAGATTTTAAGCTCCTCCTCGCTTGTGGTTCGTAGTGACAGGTGATGCCACATGATGTTGTAGACCGTGCTCCGGTCCGCCGGTGTTCTCTGTCGGGTTTCCGAGTGTTTCTTATCCGCCAAGTCCCGCACCTCGCTCCTCATTTTCAGGGCGTTTATTAAATTCAGCTTCCCGCCATAGAAAGTGCCATTAGACGACGCTTTCTGCAGGAATCTTTTTTAGATGCGCTCATTTTCAATTTGGCCATTCAATTTCGCCGCACAACTTAGAATAAAAACCTATTTTGTTCACGTCACGGCAAAAAAGAGGCGTTAACAGCACTTTACAGCGCTTGAACTAAACGTAATGGCAAACGTAAGCGTTTTTCGCGATTGGTAGAAACTGAATTTGAAACGGCCACACACAAAAATTCCTTAGCAGTTTTTTTATATAGAGTTTTTCATTTCGCGGCCGTTTCGTGCCCATGTACAGCGCCCTTAAAAGTTCAAAGTTATGATCGAAATTTTTCATATGGGCTTTATGTCAAGTCACCAGATAACGCAATATTTGCGCTTGAATAAATCTATATACCTATGTGTTCCAAGTATCTCTAAAGATTTTGGTGTGTACCAATCCATATGTCGGTGTTCCTGAAATGTCAGAGAATTCATTTTTCGAACTTCGTAGTTGCATAACTTGAATTTTTTAACCAAATACTTAAAGTGTGTTTTTGGTATGCTCTGAATTTTGAACTGGAAACTAATTTTAATCATTAAATCACAATTTGAATGGGAAAATATATTTAAAAAGCTTAGCAGCGAAATAATTATTTTCATTGAAACTCCAGAATCTTAGAAATTTATCCAATCCACTCGCAGTTTCTGATAAAGTGTTATGATGGATGTACACTGCGTCACAGAGTGTGACATATAGCATTTTTGCAATGTGACACTAAATGTGACACTCTGTGACGCAGTGTACAGCCAGCATAAGTGGAAAACCGCACATATAGATCAAATTTTTTAATTTGATTTTCGAGTTCGCATTCCAAATTACATTAAACTTTAATCTGCCCGTTACACAAGGGAAGCAATGTTTCATAGAATTCCCTTATGTTAATTAACAGAACATTAACATTAATGTCAACATATTAAAAAGTCAGCTGACCTCAACTACTTGACAAAAGTTGATTATTGAATATCTTCGCTATTGTAATCAGCTGTTTTCTCGGTTTAGGGGCTTTTACTTACACACTATTTAAACGGGTTTGTATATACATGCGGTTAATTATTTACAATATCGATACGTGTTTTCTGTCCATTTATATACAGCGTCTGTCTTCGTCCGTCCACGTTTTCCGTCTCCCATTTACTACTGTCGGTAGCGTCATCTATATACAGTGTGTTCATCGTCTCAGTCTTAAAACACCTTAACACTAAAATACTTATCGGTATATTTGTACATTTGTCTGGAATTTTCAAATAATTCTAAAGGCTACACTAAATATTATTCGATATTTCAGAAAATTTCACAGATTATAGATATTGGGCATATGCTGTAAAATATGGGATCGATATCTTCAAAATTGTAGCAGCTATTTAACATTTTTTTATGGCAGGTACGGAAGGAACTGAGTTCAAAATTTAAACATAAATTTAAAGAATGGTTGCTCCAGCTTTTCTAGTGTCCATGGTTGAAAAAGTTATCTACTGTTTGTTACATACATTTGCCATAACTTGGTGTATCCCATTTACTCTACGAAATATGGGTTTGCGAATTGTTCTGTATCTCAAAAAGTGTAGCTTTTCGACAAAAATTTTCAAAGTCAAAGTTATAGATAATAACATTACCTTGCTTTTTGGTCCAAACACAATTTTCTGTGCGGGCAACAGTTTTGGGGTTATATACGATCAAAAATTTATTTTTCACTTTTTTCCCATTTTTCTTGTTTCCGGTGAGAGCTACGCACAATTATCTCATAATATAAATTAAAGAGCATATAATTCCGAACAATTTTCAAATATAACATTTAGTTGTGCGACAAAGTTCAAACTTTGAAGCACTCCTTTTACATAACCGGAAAACTATTGCCCGCACAGAAAATTTCTTAGGACCAAAACGAAAGGTAATATTATTGTCCATAACATTGTCTTTCAAAATTGTCTTCAAAATCAATCGATCCCAAGATACAGAGCAAAGTATTACATTTTCCAATATGGCGGCCATTCCCAATGACACAGGGTGACACAAATTTGAACTTAAGCCTTTAAGACAGTCCCCTACCACATATCAAAAATCCGGCTGGTCAATATTTCATGTATAATTATGACCTTTTTTACCTAATTTTACTGAACTATAAGTATTTAGATCAGGGTTCCCCAAGCGCGAAAATGTGACTGTGTCTCTCTCTAACACACATAATGCATGACTTCGACAAGCAGTCGGTGTGAATTGGCGAGTATGTTCCTGCCCCAGGAGCTATCGCTGGGGAACTCTGATTTAGTAACTTTATTAATTTCTCGTGAATTTGTTACGACCATCTCTAGGACTACTATGGTATCGATATTTTGTTCATTATTTGGTATTTCCACAAACGCGTTAGGCATTTCATTTAGTAGGCGTTCGGAGAATTGAAGTTTTCATATGAAAAGAGAAATAATAAGAATATGTCACGTTTACAGGTATGTTTGGCACTAAAAATCATGTGAACGGTTTTAGTGGAACATGTACTTCAATTTGTATTCTCTTTGCAGTCATGTCGGTCGACGAAAACTTCACAAAATATATTTACAATGGAATTGCATATACGGAAGACGACATTCCGGCGCAGTTAAGTCTGTCCTATATACCCAAAGAGGTATGATTCTGCAAAGAACTTATTGTAATCTTGAGACTCAATTAATCCCTTCTTTGTTTTGTAGTTGAAGAAAAAAGACATACAGGAGTACTTTGAAGAAAACTATGGCAAAATTATGCACATAGAAATATACAGTTCGCCCAAGAACGATGAAAACAAGGGAAAAGCAACGAACGTGGGCTATGTTCTGTTTGCCAATGAGAGGGATGCAGTCAAGTAAGATTTTGTGCACACCTCAAAAAACAATATGCAGGTGATTTATCTATTTTATTTTATACATTCGCAGAGTTTTGCTGAAAACGGAACACTGGATCAACAAGCATAGAATCGGCGTCCAAGCTCGTTCCAGTTGGCTTCAGCCAGAAGCAAATGCATTGTCCCAAGAGTTAGAGTCGCAGCCATCAGATATACTAAAGCTCAATGATGATTGTTTGGAAGAGGTGTACGAGTATCTACCGCTTGCCGATCAGATCAATTTGGCAAGGACTTGCACCCGATTTTGTGGTGTTTATCAAAAGGTCTCCGCCAGACTATACAAAACAATGGATTTCAAAAAAGACTCCTCTTTGACTTTGTGGGATATACGCGACTTTTGTCGGCTATCCGGGAGTCATGTTCTACATTTAAAGGGTTCCATTCCCGGAAAAGGTTTGCAATGCCTAAAAGATTTGCCGAATTTGAAATCATTGGATCTGAAATTCGAGAATTCATACCCAAGTTTTGAGGAATTTTTGTTGGACACCAAATGGCAGTCCCTGGAACATCTTAAAAGCCTGAAGAAACTAAAGTTTTCCCACTTCTATCTGAATGAACTAAGACTGCCTACATCAATTGAGTCATTAAGCATATTATGGTGCTATAATGCAAAGACGAAGCAGCTGCGAAAAATATTAAAATATCAAAAACAACTTAAAGAGCTCGCCATCTCAGAATGTATTAATGGCTTGATAAAAGAAATGATCAAATGGCCATCTTGCGCCTCTTTGGAGGTGCTTATGATATTCAACCAACAACCCTGCTATAATTATAATTATAAGCTAATTCCACAACTGCCAAGTCTGAAAAAATTAGTGACAAGCTAGCCAAAATTTGCACACCTGAAAGACAACAAACATTACAGCTACCATTGGTGAGATACCGGACAAAATGCTGGAAAAAGTATGCCAAATAAATATTTCATTCACTATTGCAAATTTTCTGTTTTTATTTTTTAAATTTTCAAAAAAACAAACGCTTCAAAAATCACCCTTTAGAAAAAAGAAATTTAATAAATTTCAGTCCAACCTTGAAACAAGATTTAGTTTTGTATTACCTGACAGCAATTACATTACGGACCGGAACCAAAAACTTACCCAAAAACGCTCGGCACGCCATCATATCAGAATTGCATGACAAAAGGCGGAGAGTTGAATGCCGGAATTTGCACTTAATATGAAATTCATTAATTCCTTTTCTGTTTTTGGTTAGTTTATCACAAATGCAAAATGCAAAAGGTTGTTAAATTCGATTAGACATGCAATGTGTTGCCTCAACGCAGCTTAACTCTTGACTCGCCGGAAGGAAATTGAATTTTAATAACGGGCCATTGTGCTTGCCCTAATCAAGTAATGCAACCAATTTGAACGCGAGGAGTGAGAGGATCTAACAAGCGAACAACATTGCGAACAAATTTTGCTTGTTTTTTAATGAAACGCTAATTTAGTGGCCACACGCTATTGTGTTATGAACAGGGACCATAATGCTCGTGCAGGGTTCATATTCATATAAATTTAGCTGATTCATTATGCATATACATACATACATACATCTGCCATTTGCGTCAGATTAAAGTCTGTTCCACTTTGTCACTGCTAACACAGTTTTTTTGCAGAAGCCACATAACAGTTGACTTGGCAAATTCGCTCAAATCATCGAAGGACTACAACACAAGGACTGAGAATATACAAAAGCTGGAACAAAGGAAATAAAATAAAAGCGCATTAGTTGACACTTTTTGTTTGTGATTTGAAAAGAATGGCATAAAATACTTTGAAGATGGCAAGTACATAATGTGGTAGATGGTGGATGGAGGGATTTTAGCGTAACGCACTTATTAGAAGAGATGAGAAAATGTTTGGCTCTGTTTTATGTATTAAATAATTTGGAAATAAAATGAAAAAAGTTTCCTGGAATCTTTGAGGAAGATAATACAGTTTTTGTGCAGATCATATCAGTTAAGGTAAGTTTGGTAACTTATTCAAAACTCAGTCAGGTCTCTAAAAATCAAAAATTAATCAAAAAACATCAAATTAAAATCGGAAAATCTTAACATACAAAAATACTTAAACACATTGTACTAAAGAGGGAAAAAATAAATCCTTTGCTTGATTTGACAATAACTCAACTTTGTGCAAATACAATAAATTGTTGAGCAATTACACTATTTTGAGTTTGCTGTCGATATCGCCATCGAAGCAATAACTCAGAAGAGGGGCTATGGCGTTAAGAGTCAAGGAAACAGCTGAGTTTTGTTCATCGCTTTGCCTGCGAATCGGTTCCTAAGATGGAGCTCGTTCACAAATTCAAACATCTCTTCGGTGTACCATGAAAAGTCTGCAAAAATTTATTCATCAATTAATTTTAATGGGATTGAGGAAAGAAGATTAACTTGTATAGAAAACAGACTCATATGTACAAAAAGAAAAGCTACACAAATGTAATGGGTTGGAAATCCTGGTCCAAACGTAGAAATCCTACATTTTCGTGTAGATTTTGCATGTTTTTATTTTCAGTCTATGCATCATCTCAGAGCAGAAGAGGTTAGGGCAGCAAGAACAGATCGACAATTACATGAAATAACTGAAATTTCGCGAGTCACAATGTCGCAACTACGTTCTTCTCAATCACAAGAGGCACGAGCTATCAGAAGTCACCAACAACAATTGGAGCAGAGAAATGTGCGCCGTACGAATGTTAGCACACGCAGAACAATTTACCCACAACGCCAACAAGTACATCGAGCATTTACATCTGCTTCGTTCCGTCGTCGCGCATTCGAGTATGAGCCAGATATCGAATATTCCGCTCATCCGAAAATCCTGATTGGTGCTATGGATAAAGAATGTCCCAATTGTCATGCGCTCAAATCCAAAAATGAGTCCGCCGGCATATGTTGCGCATCAGGAAAAGTGCAACTACCGGAAATTGAGACGCCATCAGAACTATTAAACGGCTTGCTCATCGGCACGGATTCAGATTCAAACCTGTTTCTGAAGTCCATTCGTAGATTTAATTCATGCTTTCAAATGACTTCGTTCCGAGCAACAGAAGCAACAGAAATAATGCACAATACAGCGGTAAATGGTCAGCAATTTAATTCAACCTTCAAAATCAAAGGCCAAGTATACCATAAAGTAGGCTCATTGTTGCCAATGCCAAACGAACCACATAAATTTTTACAAATCTACTTTATGGGCGGTGAGGACGTCAATCGTGTAGATGCACGATAACCTCAATTCGCCTAACGCCAGGCGCATCGTCGGCGAGCTGGATTCCCTTTTGAATGAGCACAATGAATTATTGAAATTCTTTAAGTCGCACATGCACGAATTGCAAAGTGACAATCACGCTATTGTTATCAATACTGATAAAACACCAGCTGGAGAGCACGTTCGTAGATTTAATGCGCCTGCTGTTGACGGCGTTGCTGGAATAATGGTTGGCGACCGCACAGCGACGTGAGAAATTGTGATTCGAAGAAGAAACAACAACACGACGCTCTCCAATATCCGCTAACAAGACGGATATTGCATAACCAGTAAACAACGTGATACCGCCACAGGTAATTCATTCATTTACTAGAAACAATTTATATGGCAGAACAACGTTTGCCGGTTCAGCTAGTCTATTATAAAGATATGATGATTGAAAATATGATCAACGATTCACAGCCCAACCCTAGAAATTAAAACTTACACGATGAAGCTATCTTCTTGAAGTTTTCATAGTATGCTTGAAAATCAAGGGAATTATATTGATTTGTTGAGCAAGATATGTAGAATCACACTTGTGTCAGTCGCCCATTGAGAAAACCGTCTTGGAAAGTAGTTTAAATTTCTGTTGATATTTTGTCTAAAGAATAAAACTGGGGTAGACAAGACGATTTTCAATCAAATTCCCAGCCATACGCAAAAACGAAATGTCGGATAGCTTGGTAAATAATATAGAAAAGGAATTTTGAGTATTGCCGGCTCTAGGTCAAGTGAAACACACAAAAATGTATGATGTTTTCCAATATATTTCGGTTGCTCCTCGGCAACCATCTTCAGGGACACTGCAAAAACAATTTACCAATTACAATTTAACATAGATTCAATCAAAACAAAACAAAAAAGAGATTTTTAACATACATTATTTTACACGTCTGCTCCGTTCGGCGTGGAGTTGGATACTGATCTATTATTTGTCAGTAAGTGTCTGTATAGGTGAGCACAGTGTCCGTCTTGTAGTTAAGTCTCTTGTCTGTTGGTGTGTCAATTATATGTAGCATCTTTATAGTGAAACGTTTGCTGGAGTGGTTTTCTTCCTGCTTCAAAATTCGGCGAGTGTCCGCTATCCATACAGTGTGTCGCGAGCGCCGTTTTTTGTGTGGTTGTTTGATGTCTGAGTTTGTAGTCCGATCTATGTTGGGATAGTCTTGTTTTTAATTTTGATTTTGTTGTACCAATGTACAATTTGTTGCAACTGTTATCTGCATTTCCATTGCATGGTATCTTGTAGATAACATTACTCCTATCGGCTGTGGCTATTTTGGACTACGTCTTATTGAAGAAGTTTCTCATTGTGCTATTAGGTTTGTGGGCTAGTTGTATGTCTTATTTGTTGAAGTAGTCTGAATGGGCGAACCGTTCAGAAAGCTTAGGAACATATGTCAGAGACTTGTAAATTCTAGGTTGTTGTTTCCTTTTGGAAATTGGTTGGCCGTTCTTCTCAATCAGGGATTTGATAATTTTTGTTGGGAAGTCATTGTTGTTCAAAATTTGTTTAATTTCTGAAATGGTCTCCTTATGATATATTTCATCACTTATGTTCATCATCCGTTGTATACAAACCCTTGCTGTATTTATTACCATGTTTCTCGGGTGCTTGGAATGGTAATTGATGATTCTGCCTGATGCTGATGGCTTCTTGTACCACCTTAGCTTAAGTTGATTTCCCTGTCTGTTAATTGTGGAGTCTAAATATGGTAGTTTGCCATCCATCTCCAATTCCATGGTGAAATTTAGATTCCTGTGAAATGAGTTTAGTGCGTCAAGTGTGTTTTGAATCTCTTCCTCTTTCGTGATGGCAAACAGATCGTCTACATATTTCGTAAGCAATCTTGGTGGGTGCTTTAGTTTTATGACTGTGCTGTCAAGGAGTTCCTCCATCACGATGTCCGCTATAACTGGGGATCCCATTGGCATGCCTTTTAGCCGTGTATATATGTCGTCCTCAAATTTAAAGAATCAATTTTCTACAATACAGAATCTTAAGATTTCCATAAAAAGTTGTTTGGGAATTTTCGTATACTCTTGTATCTTAGTCCATTTTTGTCCAATAGTCTCGAACGCTAGTTCTACAGGTATGCTCGGGAATAAAGAGACTACATCAAATGAAATTAGTCTCTCATCGTCGCATATATAGGTGTTGTTCGATCGTTGTTTGAACTCAATCGAATTTTTGACGTTGTATGTTGAGTCCACCGTCAGATTCTTCAAAATTTTGATTATAAATCTGCAGAGGCCATGCGACGGTGACCCGACGGACGAGCAAATTGGTCGTAGTGGAGTTCCTTCCTTGTGGATTTTTGGGAGTCCGTATATTCTAGGTTTATTCCTTATTCCTTTCGGCCGTTGAAATAAGCTCCAGTTTAAACAGTTTGTTCACCAAATTGTTATTTTTAGTCTGTAGTCTTGTTGTCGGATCCTGTCTTAATTTTCTATATGTGCACATGTCCCCTAAAATGTCTATCATTTTCGTCCTATACTCATCTTTCTCAAGTGCAACCGTTTGGTTTCCTTTGTCAGAAGTTAAGATTAAAATATTGTCATTTTTCTTCAGAAATTTGCGTGTCTGTTCCACCGTGTCCAGTGTGGCCCGATCCCTTGTGTTCAGTGTATTCTTAGATTTGGCATCTTTCACCAGCAAAGAGAATCTGGTTCGCGCTGTTTCTTGTTGTTCCTTGTCGCGTATCGTTTGTACGAGCTCCTCTCCGTCAGCTATGTAATTAAAGAGAGGGAATCTCTTGTTATCTACTGGCAACGCAAACTTCGGGCCTTTTGCAAGCAGGCTGAGCTTGGAGGCTAGTTTAAAGCTTTCTTATACATGAAAAGCACGATATATTTTTCAAAATTTCAAAATTCTAGAATTTTTCTATGGGAAACTTAGAATTAGTTAGAATTTTGTGAAAACTACATGACTTATATTCACGATGTTTGACTTTCTTTCACTCACGCAAGGGCGAGTGACCTTATCGTCTACTGCTACAATGACATCCTGCAGGTGAAGGTTAACAGAATCATACTTGTCGTGTTATAGTCGATGACATCCTCCAGGTGAAGTGTAAAAATATCGGACTTCTCGTGTCATCGTCGTTTTCAGGCAAGGGTAATGAGCGTTCCACTTGACTTTGGCATGAAAATGTTAGCAGCGGTTGAGTCGTGTGCGTGTATCAATGGCTGATCTGATCTCTTTAAGAGTTACATGTGTGTAACTAAACCACCCTTGCCGTTTGTGTTCAACTCAAAGCCAGCGAAGCCACTGAAACTCTTTGATAGAAACAGTGTTCTTTTTTTAGAGATTTCAATTGTTTTTGATCGAATTGAATAAAGAAAAAAAAGCAAAAACAAAAATAAAATTGCAAATGTTATACCTTGAAGTGCTAAAAAGTGGAACTCAAGTAGCAAGTTTTCAAATTTTTCCACATGCAATTGTTGGTCCATGCGAGTAGAAAGTTTTTGGGAGGCACAAAAGTTTTTTTTTCTGACATTTGCATTTGTCACATGCAACAGCAGGGGATAAAAGTTTTCAGCTTAAATTCCAGCATGCACTTGAGAAACACACAACCATTGGCATGTGACGAAGTCAAAATGTTTTGGCACAGAGCGAGAGAGAATCGAACATTTTTTTTTATATCAATTTAAAAAGTTTGACTTAGTTTTCTGTCAGCTTTTCGATTAAAGTTTCCTGTGTGCAGAAGATTAAAAACTTTACCTCAGAATGGGAAATATTTAATTCGTTTAATTCTGTGAAATTGAATTTAGTCAAACTAATTCATGCTTTATCTTCATCCCACTGCTCTCTCTCTCTCTCTCTCTGTGTGGTGTCGGATTACAAATGTGCCAGTTATTTAATCATTTGACACATTAAACTAAAGCTAGCAACAGGCAGCAGCCTGTGCAGCATCATGATAAAAGTCAAATAACTTTCAGCAATTTTTAATTAACCAAATACGCAAATTCATATGCAGAACCAGACCCAGACGCAGAGTCAAATGCAAATAGAGCAGGCGAAATTAATTTGCCCAGTGCAAATATGCAAAATGTAAAATTTTCTCCCCGTATATGCGTTGGTGTCATAAATTTTACGAGAGGAAAACCCAAAAACCCAAAAACCATGGCAAGCAAATAACTAAAATTTTCGCTGACGTTTACAAGTCGTAGAGCAAAGTCAAACACACACACACCCACACACACACACACACAGCCAACTGCATTGCAAGTCATCAACTAACCAAAACCCAAACTCCATCTCAGTTGTTGTATGAAGTTTCCAAGAAATTTCACCTGCTGCCTTCTGGCACTGCTGCACCTACATGACCCAACCTCCTACATAGTACCTCCTACACATGTACATTTGTATGCAACTATATTTCGCAGTAATGCGACCGGGGCTGGCTTAGTTGACGTCAAGTTGCAAGTTGCCTGGCTAGATGACTGCCAAATACTGCCACTTGCTGTCGTCAGTGGCAGCGAGTTAGTAGTTACCCACGAGGGAGGTGCAGCCGGGCAACTAAGCTCATTTTGGACAAGCTGAAGATACATACAAGCAGTTCACCCAGGGTGCATTTTGTAGTTATTGTTCAGTGAGTGAATATAATGTGTTCAATGGTTATAACAATTGAAAACGGATCGGAATACATCTCTTTTACAGTTTCTGGTAGTTGGTTTTGTAGATTATAGTTTTAAAAATTTTTATTCTTTTTTATTTTTATTTGTTCCTTGAACTCATTCTACTAATCTGCATATATGGAACTTTTGGGCGAATCTTCTTTAAGATCTTAAAAGGTAAACATAAAAAAAGAAGTAAATCAATTGATTAGGAATTTGAAATCTTTTTGAATAGAGAGTTTTTTCAAATAAGTGCGTTACAGTTGGATTGTTGGATTTCTCTTTGTCGCCAGCTCATTGGCGAGACGGCTTGTTAAGGTTTCTATATCTGCTGGTGTGGCTGTTGATCTGCGAGCAAACTGGTAGAATGCCAAGTCTTAACCGTCTTAATGGAGACGTCACAGGCAGTATCCCAGGTCCAGGTCGGTATGATTATTGACTTAAGTATTATTTTCTTTGCTCGTAGTCAGAGCAATTTAAGATCCCTTTTAGAAATCATATCCAAATTTGGCAAACTACGATTTCGTGGAGGTTATAAACAAAGCTGCAAACTAGTCCAGAACAGAACCACGCAGAACCGGCTTGGTTCGGAATTTTTGGAGCCCTCGAACCGGACCAGAACCCCAACCGAACTACTTCAGTTATAACAAGTGAGAAAGTCGGTCAAGCCCGACTATATCGGTTAACTTTTTTTGCTCATAAATTGTGTATCGTTCATACGATCTTTATCATTCCTTTAGCAAATCGACAAATAATTTTGAGTACTAAATATCTCTAGAAGGTACGAACAATCTATCATAAAAACTGTGGGAGATATGACGTTTGACGAGGGCATGGCAAAAATTAAAAATAAACTTGATCTGCCTGCAAGTATAAGAAATATATGTCCCATACATGTCATACCTCTATCTCTTACTATCTCTGACAGACAGACAGACATGGCTATATCGACTCGGCTGTTGATGCTGATCAAGAATATACATACTGTATAGGGTCGAAAATATTTCCTTCTCCCTGTTACATACTTTTGCACAAACTTAATATACTCTGTGCACCTTTGGTACAGAGTATAAAAAGGGTTCGGTTCAAAAAATTACCTTAGGCACTAAATTCAAACACTTTTTTCTGGAAAGTACGAAAGTCGCTATCTGCAAAACACCTCCGAATTCGGGATATTACACTCAGAAAATAACGGCTGGGAGAGTTCTTGATCGATCGGGATTGAATTTATACCGTTTTGTACTTAAAATTTCAAGTATGCTTTGTTCCTGGGTGCACTTGAAATAAGTACGAAACGTTCTTGAATCGAAAAACGACTGTTAATGTTCATAAAATGTGTACAAAAGTTCTTGAATCAAGAACTATTCGTAATTACAGTAAACCGAAAAATGTAAAAAAAGTGCGCTCTTTCTTCAAGTACAAAATATCTTGGATTGAGCACAAAATAGACTTACAATGCTAGCTGCAAAAAGTATGCAACGGAAAATGCGAATTATTATACCCTGTTCCCATTAAAAATGGGAAAAGGGGATCATAAAGTTGTGCACATACATTTGATTTTTTACACAGTCAGAAGGAAGCTTCTCCGACCCTATAAAGCAGGCATGCCCAAAAGAAGCAAACGACAGAGCACTTGCCAAAACTCACAAAGATAAGCACCAATACCAATAATGAAATTGTTGTCGGTCAGTTTGCTTGCGCACGCAAACACCAATCAAAGAAGAGAACAAAACCGGTTTTTGTTCTACGCGTCGCATACACACGAAATCGTTAGCGTGTGTGTCGTTTTGTATGCCTCTCGCCCTGCATGTATACGATCATCGATTTCCTATGTTTGGTGCAATTACAATAACAAAACGTACCCAAAGAGCATACGGCTGGGCATCGCTATAAAGTATATATATTCTTGATCAGCATCAACAGTCGAGTCGACATAGCCATGCCCGTCTGTCCGTGTGTCTGTCTGTCTGTCTGTCACTTCATGCAGGCAGCGCTGCCTGCGCAGGCCGCGTGTGAGCGCGCGTTTGTGTGCGCTTTGTGTATGTGAGTGTGTTTGTATGTGTGTCTCAATTGAACAGGGTATTTTGTAGTCGGGAAACTCGACAACAGCGCTCTTACTTGTTTTAAATAGAATCTGTTCTTAAAATTCTTTTCTGGTTCTTACACTTTGGTGAGGGAGTGAGGGTAGATTTCTGACGTACTTTTTTGATTTAACACAGAGGCAAATTTCTAAGAACTAATTGGGAATGGCTTTAGAATTTAATGGGCTTAAACCAAGTCCATTTTGTACCTATATTATGAACTTTTGTTTTGTTTTCAGAATTTATTGGGGTTGAATGAAGAATTTATTTGACTTTCATTAAGAATATTTTTCACTTATTTTAAGAGTAAATCGGTTCGAGCTTAAGACCATTAAAAGTATCATCAAAAATATTTTAAAATAGTTCGAAATGTACTTATTATATCGCGAATCAATCTTAAATAAAGTATTTCGGGATTGAAAAATCGTACTTCAAATAAGAATTTTGTACTTGAATCAAGTATTTTTATATTAACCGTACTATTGACACCGTTTGTACTTGAATCAAGCACAAAGTTCTTGGATTTTTTCTGCGTGTGCACCTTTCAGATGGGAATTGAAGTTTTAAAATGAGAGTAAAAAAATTTCTTTTTATTTAGTGAACTGATGAGCACAGATGCTGAATACAATATATGTAGTATGTCTTAGGCACAACCTACTGTAGTAGTAGTAGTAGTAGATTTATTTTTTCAAATTGATTGCTTGGCACACTTATAGAATATTTTTAATAGCTTAGTATACTGTCTTTTATTAAATTAATACAATTAGTACTTTGCATTGAATTATTATCTTTGCCGACTGCGGCTGAAATTTTCGTTTACTCATCATTAGATGAGTCTCTGGTCATCAACGCCACACGCGCCTATCGATATGGTCAGTATTGGCATTATCATTGGGGCTTGACTGCTCCCGGCTACGTTGTAAAACAACACAGTGCCATGTTTAGTTTGATGCTGTTGGATGTCATCTTTTTCGCAGATTTCTTGTTGGAAAGATTGTTGCTGACTGGAGCCTTGTTGATTTTAGGCTAGCTGAATCTGTTGTTGCACATTGGAGCCTAATAGGATCTGTTGTTGATGTTGTAGCGGCTGGGAAGTTTGTACGTAAAGAGAGAAAGAAAAGAAAAGTTAGAGGTAAATTATTAAAGGGATGTAGGAAGCTAATCTGGGGAAAGACTGAGGTAGAGGGCTTCCTCGACTGGGTGGGTCCCAAGATCTAGTGGTGTGAGGTGTACATCTAGGGTGTATAGGTCTAGGGTGTACAGTGTCGTGAGGGCCGAGACCACATGTGGGGCATTCGTCGGCGATTAGGCTCCTGCCTTCCCTAGAGCGGAGCTGGGCTAGTTTGGCCCTCGTCGAACGAGGCAGGGTTTTCACGGCCTGGTCAATGGAAGGTGGCCTGCTCCCCAGGACTACATAGTCTCTATATGTGTTTAAGGCTCTGTTTACAGTTTCGGTGTGTGCTAGCTTCTTGACTTCTGCACATGATGCGAGGGTGGGGCTATCATTTCCTAGGAGCTGTTGGACTGGTAGAGATTCCGCTCGTAAGTCATATCTCACGGCTGTTGTGGTGGTCCATGCCATTGTCTCGCAGCCACACTTCTTCTGCTGTCGAACAATATTTGCTCCCTGAAATTTAGAGACCTCCTGGTTTCAGGTTTTGGCTCTGCCTGCGGTTGCTGTTGTACATTGTAGCGCATGAGAAACGCATTCTTGGAGCATTTCCTTGTATCTCTTTCGAATTCGACTCTGCCTTACAGGCACAACTGGCTTCAGGGCTATTTGCCTAGCTCTGTCATTCGAGTGGTATCGCAATCTTTTCCAATATCTAGAGCAGGCCTCCGTGTAGATATTTTCAACTGTTTTTCAACTGTTTTGATATTGACTGTTGCTCACAAACCATGGGGCTCCTACAATGGATCTTAATATTTGGTTTTGGGTCACTAGCAATCGTTTAAACTGTGATTCGCATAATAGCGGACCCCATACAGATAAGGCATATTGCCAAATTGGCGAAATCAGTTGCTTGTATACCGTTGTTTTAGCTTTCAACGGCAATTTACTGTTATTTGAAATTAGCCAATGCAGTTTGTTTGCTCTGGTTTTGAGCCTTCCATTAAGTTTAGTTACGTGGCGAGAGAGCAGCAGTTTAGGTTTCGGTGACGAGGCGTTCATCCATGATGCTGATATGTTGCCAACTGTGCATAACATGTTTGGTTTTGTTAGTGTTTATGGTGATACACCATTTTTTGTCCCAGTCTGAAATTTTTAATAGGAATTGATCCAACTTAGCAATTCATGTTGCGTATTGGCCGAAGACAGGATTGTGTCATCTGTGGCAATCATAAGCTTTTGGGAACTGTAAAGCAATCTGTCTTGAGTCAAAGTTTCCGGCATATCAGATGTGTAAAGCGTGTAAAGTACTGGCCCTAGGACGCTTCTTTATGGGACTCCAGCACATATTTGATTTTGATTTGATCGGGTGTTTCCACAACATTCGACAATAAAAGATCGGTTGGTCACATAGGTGCTGATAGCTCTGTAAAGTACCTCAGGTAGGAGTCGTGCCTCTTTAATGTCCATATATATGGCTGACTGCGGTAGTGCCTTAATCGTTCGGTTACACTGTGACACATTTTTAAACTCAAAAAAGTTGATAGCGTCGAGACCAAAAAATTCTGAAAGGGTATGATGGTAGTATAAAAACCTTGTCTGTGTTTAGTCTGATTAGCTCCCCTTTTCTTTTTATTGCACTTTGAACTTTTCAGCTTCAGAGTAGAACTAACGATTCCATATCTCGTAAACTATTTTGAATTTCGCTTTTAAATCTTCAACAAAATTGTTGCTCTTGGTTTGACCTACAAAATATTTCTTTGTAGCCGATTAAAAAAAATTACATCTTCATACTCAAAATTACAAAAGTTGTCCAGAAAAGCCAAGTTTTGACCACTTTTCTACAGTTTTTCAACTTCATCTTGAAGCCTGTTTCAAATTTGGACAAGTAATGTAGCACAAAGTTGTAGCTTAGACCAAAATAAACAAACCGTAAGAACGAACCAGCTTCATTTAGTTACTATTTCATATAGTTATAGGCCCACAAGCACGTACAACTGTCATAAAAACTCGAAAAACCGAACATTTTTGGTAAAAATACTAAATTTTTTTTAATTACAGTTTTTAAGTTATGTTTTCTTACTATTTTCTTGATATAATACAAAACAATCGAAATTTTTGACTGTGTCAGAAAATTGGTACCAAAAATTGGCATTTTTCGAGTTTTGGTTCCAATTCTACATGCTAAAGGGCCCGTAAATATACGAAGGACCAATCGAATGAAGTTGGTTTGTTTCAATCGTTTGTTTTTTTGAGTCCAAGCTACGTTTTTGTCCTGCATTGCTTAGTTAAATTCGTTACAGTTTTCAAGACAAAGTTGAAAAATAGTACAAAATGAGGGGAAACATGTTGATTTTAAGACATTTTTGTATTTGTTTATTTTGAGGATAAAGATGTGACTTTTTTGACTTGCTACTTAAGAATGTTTTGTAAACTTAGCCAGGAGCAACAACTTCCTTTAAGATGTCAAAGCAAAATTCCAAATAGTTTACGAGATATGGAGTTGCGAATCCCAATCGGAAGCTGAAAACTTCAAAGTGCAATAAAAAGAAAACGGCAGCTAACCAGGCCAAACCCAGCGAAGGTTTTTGTACTCGACTCTATCAACTTTTTAGTGTTGCACAGTGTTATCAATTCGGTCCATACCAGGCGATTTCTTGTTCGCAAGCCTTTTAATTTCAGCATGGATTTCGGCAGGCGTTACTGGATCATCTGAATTTCATATAAAATGCCTAATTTGCCTTATTTGACAAAAAAATTATTAATCATTCTAATAAGCAATGACCCAATGTTCGAACCCAATTCTATAGTGCGAAAAGCTTAGTAACCCAACCTTAGACGGGTTCGAACCCCTGGATTAAACAATTAGCGGATGTTTTGGTATGTGGACCATTATTACCGTTGCTTGTCTCCACGCTAGAGTCCCCGGACCAAACCTTCTGTAGAACGTTAGAGGCTTGCTGCCTTGTTGTGCATTGATATAGGTACGAATACCCCTTATTAAGGGGTGGGTTACTCTACTCGATCAGCATTGTTTTGTTTGGAAAAAATATACAAAATTGGCGAAGTCTCTACATGCTACCAATTAATATAGAAAATGCTTGGATATGATATTCAAAAGATTGCTGACTATTGACTTCGACATATGTATTGTTGATATTCGTATGAAGCAAGTGTAACTGTATTAAATTTTCGGCACAAATGAAGTTAGTTCTTCCTTCAGTTGATCACTGATGCCTTGAAGGATGACTCGACATTGACTGGCCTCAATGTTAGTTCAACTGTTTAAAGTATTACCAGGCCCACAGCCTATTTACATTGACTCCACAAACGTGCTGTTAAGCGTAACATTAATTCTTAGCTGCAAGCATGCAACATGTTTAATGTGGTGAAATTGCTACTTGTGCTTCTTATTCCCTCAAGTTTTGTATGAAACTTTTTCGTTACTTTGCATGTCCGTAGAGGCCTTATACAAATATTAAAACAAGAAATTAGTGTAATAGCCAATCAAATATATCTAAATAATTGGAAATTTTAGCATTCTTTGATGAAATATAACAGGTTCAGTTTGATAAGAGTTTCTCTTTAGAGAACGCCTATTTAGAGATATATGTATGACAAGTGTAAAGGCAGCTTAACTAACAATAAAAATGTTTGCTGTGTTATCTTACAAGAACCTACTCCAGTTTGCACTTGCAATTGTATGTGAGGGGTGCATGCGTGTGTGTGGTCCATGCTCATTATACATAAATTGTAGCTACGCAAAATTTTGCAGTGCTAAATTATGACAAAGTTAATGGCATTATAATGCCAAAAACGCTGCCTGTTCCAGTACTCTAATCCTAGCGTGGAGTAATCCCATCCATAGCAGCATTAGCCAAGGGCAAATGGCTGTCAGTTTGACTGGTTGTGATGGTGGCTACTACATGAAATGGAGCTTGTTTTTAGTTGGATACCAAATTTAAAGCTGCCAAAAAATTTTCGATGTTTTGCGATGAACTTGTTGTTGACTCTCGTTAGCTGACGATGTTGGACGACGAACAAGCGCTCAACTAGTAGTTGTTGAACATTTCATTATTTTCATTTTTATCGCGCTTAAAGCCACAGGACAAAACAACAACATGGATGACTATTGTCGTCTTCGTGCCTTAGCTTCGTCCCCAGTGTGTATATGTGTGTGTGTGTGTGTGTTTACTTCCTGCACATGCCGCAAGCCGCTACCGCAAACTTGCGGCAAGCAACGCTGTTCTCGCTTCCGGTTTCCGGCCAGGCCAAGCTAGTTGAAGGCTGTTAACTTGTTTTGATTTTTTAATGGCTCGCATGACGACGGTAACAGCAACAATAACCAACAACATCATTTAAAACTAGCTCTAACCCTTAACTTAAAGCGGCCAATGAAATGGGAAAATGATGGGAATGGATCACCTCGTTTTATGCTCCCATTTGTCTCTTTGAAATAGGTTTTTACTAAGTTTAGAAATAGCAAAATTCTTGATTCAAGTGTGTTATATACCTAATCTAAGCACAAAATGGCATAGAATACAACCCAGAACTCTGACTGTCGTTATATTTTAAGTTTCTTTGAAAGCTGAAACAAAAATAGGCCAACACTTTGAGCTTGTCTTCAAAACAACAGTTAAACACTTTCTGTTCTGTTTCAAGTCAGATTTTTTCATTTCAATTCAACATTTCTTCACTTTATAAATGTTTCATTCGACAGTTCTGCTTAATTTTTTTCAGTCTTTGTAGTATGCAGTTCATCAAAATATCATTTAATCATCCCCTTTATGTCTTTCATCCATTAAACTTTTTGAATAATTAAGCAGGCTGAAAAGCTACAAAAACAAAAAAACAAACTTGAAAATAAAAGACAGACAAAATCCCCAACAACACACACACACATTTGCAACATAATCAACAAAAGTACTAATTGCATAGAAGACACGACTCTGACATTGATGTCTAACGCCCAAGCGAGACAGACAGAGCGAAAGAGCGAGATAGCTTGAGTGGGAGTTATCTGCTTCCAATTTCATTTCATTTGCGCTTCATGTGTGCAACGTTACAGTTACTGTTACCTTTCCGACGCTAAGCTGTCTGCATGCGTAGGCGTATGACTCCACCTCCACCTCCTCCTCCTCCTCCACCAACATATATATAAATCCTTCCCACCCTTCCCAGACATCGCACAACTTCATTAACGCAGAGTAAACACACGCATGCAGTTTTCGAGTTGACGCTGGAAGCAAAGTGTTTGATGTTGTTCTTGTTGTTGTTGTTGTTCGTGTTGGTGTTGCCTTTGCTGCTGGCAGTTTAAAGTTACATTTTCCACATTTGGTTGGCTGGGAGGGGGAGAGAAATTGGAGTGGCAACAACCTGCTCCAAAATGTACTATTTGCTTAGGTGAGTGTATTTGTGCGCGAGACTTTGGCGAAAATTGAAGCTTTAAGATGAATAAGTGGAAGATTTAATTGTGCTTACGTTAACTTGTTTAGCTTATGGCACTGGAAAACAAATTTGAAAGCAAAAATTAACTGAAACTTATAGCCGGTCTATATTCGAACCGAACCAATACGTCGCAAACCGCTATTCGCAAAACGAACCAGCGTCTGTTGAAAAACGCTGAACCGAATCGAAAAGCTTAGAAGAAATTGATTTGGTTCGGCGGTTTAATGAAATATTTAGAAAATGATGTTAGAAATATGAACTACACGAAAATCCTTAAATTGTGCTAGCGTTGCACACTGGGCCGGATGGCCAAATTTAGGGAGTAAACTCGAATTTTTGATGACAATATTCTCAAATATTAGCTATATATTCTGAAAGTGAATACTTTAAATCCCACAATACAAAAAACAAAAGTTATCCGAGTGCTTCCGTGAGCTTTTACCGGGGTTGCAAAGTCCGATCGACGCTCGCCTGTTACTTCACCTAAAAAAGCGTGAAAATTTATCTCAACTTTGCTAAAAATGATCTCGGCTGCTGGTGAACAATTAATTTGTGTATAATATATAAAATACAGTTAATTGTAGGCACTATGTAAATAATATTAAGAAATTGTGTTAAATTGGTTAAATTTTTAACATTAATCTATTTTTTGATACAACCTTAACTAGAGAAAACCTAACCAATAAACCTATGCACTGTGGAGTTAAAACTAACTTTCGCCCACTTTCGGCCAAAATGTAATTATGCTAAAGTGTTCTTGGAAATGTGTACTTCAACTTGGTATCAACACTCTGTACATAGTGTTTGGAAGTACCTAGGCACAAACACCTAGGTACTCACCGTTCAAATTAAGTTTCTCCAGATTAATCTGAACCACTGCAGAGCGGTTCAGGACCTGGTCACTCAAACAGTGCGAGTCAAAGGGATAGATGTGGCACTTATATGCGAGCCATACCAAACCATGCCTGACAGCGTTTGGATCCAAAACCAAACGTATGGAGCAGCGATCTGGAGCTGCGGAATAACGCCCCTCCAGCTCAGCGAGCGGAAAACAGCAGTAGGATATGTTAGAGCCAGGTGCGGTGACATATACTGGTATAGCTGCTACATAGCCACAAGCATTCAGCTCGATGAGTTCGAGCGAATCATTGACGAGATCGCGAGTGCCATGCGCCGACCGTCATAGCTGGCGACTTCAATGCATGGGCGGTGGATTGGGGAAGCAGCAGGACAAACGTCCGAGGAACTATACTACTGGATGCCTTCGCGTCCCTGAACGTAGTTCTACTGAACACTGGAGCGAAACAGACTTACTTAAAGGCAGGACGTGGATCAATAATCGATCTCACATTCGCCAGTCCTTGCCTAGCGCGGAATATGACATGGGAAGTCTCCAACGAATACACCCATAGCGACCACCAAGCTACATCGGATCTCAGCGAAGTCATCACATCAAACAGCCAGTGCACAACGGCTGGTGCCATAAGTCGATTGATGCAGCATCACTGCTAACAATGATGGACGGCTCCCAAATCGAAGGAACTGCAGAACAGCGCGCAAGCTGCCTGGCTCAGGCAATGGAGAGAGCTTACAAACATGCAAACTTTCATATTTATAATATTAGTTAAATAGAAAATAAAAGAACTTTTTTTGTACCGAACCCATCGTAGGGACGTTTTCTCATGTTCATGTTTTTGCTCAAATCGAAATCCATCTAGATTTTGCAACTAGGTGGTTTTTGTGCAATCGGTTGTCTCATGTAGCTTGATTATAAATTCGGGCATTTGCGCCACGGTCATACCGGGAGGGCTGGAGTGGTATAAAACTAGGTTGGCAACACCTCTGCACTCGGCTGATTATTGTTTTTTTATTGAGCGCTAATTTTAAAAATTAAAGCAAGAATTTTACAGAGGAGGAGAAGGTTTTTCTTTTGGAACGACTTGTTACTATGATCGGAGATTAAGCAGTAGGTCGAAAGCTATGTTCACACAGGTTGATATTGAATAGTTTCAGAATGATATTCAAAATGTAATAATGATATGTTAAAAAATATCGATTTGAAATTTTTATCATATCAATTTGATATATTTTCATATCGGAGTAAAATTGATATGCAAAAATATCAATTTTTTCTCGGTGTAGGTATATATTTTGGCATTTACCTTGTAGCTTACCTAGGTAAAAAAAAGGGTACCTTTTCAATCACTGTCTGTACCAAAGGTAGACAGAGTATATTAAGTTTGTGCAAAAGTATGTAACAGGAAGAAGGAATCATTGCCGACCCTAAAAAGTATACATATTCTTGATCAGCATTAACAGAAGAGTCGATATAGCCATGTCCGTCTGTCTGTATGAAATGCACAGATCTCAGAGAAACTTAGAGATGAGCATATAACAGAGTATGTTATAGTCGGGCTTGACCGACTTTCTTTCTTATTGAACATAGCAACATTCTAAATATAAGCGTTGAGACAAAAAATTGTTCACGCTTTATACCAGTGGTGTCCAAAATGCCAAAAGCCTATCCTATGGGATAGGAACTCATGGTTCTGAAGGCGTTGCAGCCGACACACGTATAGAGAGAGAGAGAGAATACGTGTGTTCTATAAATAGCACTCTCGGCGGCTTGCTCTCTTACAATGCGCGTGTTCGGCGTTTTGTTCTCTCACGAGGCATTTGTACGTTTGTTCGTTGCACATGTTGAAATGTGATTGTGTGAGTTTGGACACCACTGCATTATACAGAACAGAGAATAAAGAATGGCCCAAGTGCAACATTACTTATCCACTTTTAAGTTAAGGCACTTAAAATTGCATTCCTTGACAATGACTATTACTTTGGACAGCAAAGAAGTGGTAACTCAATACCGGTAACATCCCCGGAAATGAAATGGTCGATGAACTGGCACGTAAGTGAGCAGCCACCACAACGGTAGGCCCAGAACCCTACTGCGGCATAGGCCAACATACCATAAAAGGACTCCTTATAAAGGAAGAGAATAAGCTTAGAACAACCTTCTGGGTAAACACCAGTGGAATGAGTCAAGCCAAAGCCTTAATAGTGAACCACAACCTCAAAAGATTCTAAAAGTTAGTTCAACAAGGAAAGAATGCCCTCTGCCACCTGGCACCTTGTCGGAGCCATTTGTACAAGTTGGGAATAACAAACACCCAACTATGCAGATATTGTCACGAGAAGAAGGAGTCCTCTAAACATATACTTAATCGAAGAGAAATATGATCTATCGGGGCGCAGACTCAGCAGATACTCAAACAATATCAGTAAATTTATAATTATTTGATTTAGATGTAGAAGAAAATTATGGTAATTAATCAATTGTATTGAAAATTGACTGAAACCAGAACACAAATTGAATTAAAACAAAAAAGTCTTCTATAATTGAGAAAAAAGGTATAAATCATTATTTTCCAGTGCCTATCTAATAAAAAACTTTAAACTTATAAATAAAATTACGCATACGCCCTGTGGGATCATATGGGCGGCGATTGTAGGCGTAATTCATAGTTATCACACCCTCCAATTTTCAACTATGTGGCTTCATCTGTTGAGTTTATCCAAAAAACTTGGCCATCCAGCCCAGTGTGCGTTGCAGAGGGTTTCGAACTACACTTTAAAAAACTGCCTGCTGTAGGGTTGCAGTCTGGTTAATGTGTTTCCACAACATCTATTGTTGTCCATTTTGTTCCATTTTCTAAATATATCTGGAGGTTGCAGATCGAATTGTGAGATTTTCCTGAATAATCTGAAAAATCTAATTTAATCTTGGGATGAATTTTCTAATAATTTTAGCAGTTGTAAAGATATTGAAACGTGTCTTCTCGGCTTAAGAATCGCCGGGTTTGATGCCCTACTTTGATGAAATATCAGTCGTTAATACTTCCCTGAATGCGCTAGTACCTGAATAAATATGCGCCGTTTTTAAGCAATCTAATCCTGAAACTTATTTAAATGATTTTTATGACTTTAATTGCGAATATAAAAGCTCAAATATAAAAGCCGAAACCGGGGTTTTTTTTGTTTCATAAACCGTGCTATAAACCGAAACGGTGGCTTAAAACTTCTATGAACCACTGAACCGAACCAGTCTTTATTTCCGAGCTGTGTGCATCCCTGCTGCAAAGTATGCTATGTTTTTAGAAATTTGAAAAATGGCTATCTTTGTACCCTTTTTAGACGCGTTTTGTGGGGAACCTATACATTTTTTTTTTTACTTTTCTTGATAGTATCGTAAATGACTATTTCATAATTTTTCTCTGCTCTCAATCATTTAGTAATCTTTGTTTTGTTGCCTGGTGTAATATGCGACTGTTGGCTTCTTTTGAATGCATACAAATTAACATGATTTGAATAATTAAATATAATTTGATGTGCTTTTGAGTTGAGGCATTGTCTACTCATCATTATCTTGCTCATTATCAACGTTGTATCCTTTGTTTTGCAGCAAGAGACAGTGGGTCCATTAACAAAGCATAACGATGTGTCATGCGAGTCATAACGAGGCCGTCTTTCCCACACACTCACACACACACACTCACACACATCGACCGCAAATGTGGCACTTTTTGGTCTTCTCTTATTTTTAGCTGTTCCTTGTTGTTGTTATTCATATTTATGGGACGGGCCTGTCTAAGCGCCTAACGAACTGCCAAATTACGTTGGAATAACATTAAACATTTAAATTTTTGTTGTTTCTGTTTTTTTTTTTTTTTTTGTTGCTGTTGGTGCCCATCAAAAGCATTAAACGCCAAAAAGTAGGCAACACGCACGAACTTCACCTAAATGGCATTAACAAAATGGTTTCTATTTTTGTATGTTGTGTGTGTCGGCCTCTGCGCAAATAAATCATTTGCTAAATGGCCAAGTGGAGACATCAAGCATAATAAAAACAAGCCTAAGAGATTTGAAAACATTTGTCAGTTTATCTTTTGACTAGGAAATATTGAGATAAATTCGAAAATAAATTATTATTCAGGAGTTAGAATTATGCATATAAAGTCGGATAAAATGTGACATATTTTTATTTGTTACGAGAGACAAACGCCATTAAGCCTCAAGGTCAAAGTATTGTATTATATGGTTTAGTTATTTATAATGCCAACTATTGATATTTTTGTGCGTAAACAGACAAGTCGAAGGTATTAAAATTATGCTGACGGTACATTTAAATCAGATAAGACAACTTTTCCGAACGCCTGTTTCAACT
This sequence comes from Lordiphosa magnipectinata, assembly GCA_037044535.1. Classification (NCBI taxonomy): domain Eukaryota; kingdom Metazoa; phylum Arthropoda; class Insecta; order Diptera; family Drosophilidae; genus Lordiphosa; species Lordiphosa magnipectinata. Next base: position 54,636 of record JBAMBO010000111.1, on the reverse strand, counting down.
ACCCAAGGGATGAATTTCGGGTGGTAAAGTTTCTTGAAATTTCGTCTTTCTAAGGCCGAAAAGCTGAAAGCTGTTGAAAAGCGGCTGTTTGTAGTTTAGTATTCAAGAAACCCGGCAAGAGTATTTTCTTTGTTAACTTAGTTTGAAATGTTCTGAGTCTACTGGCTGGTGTGAGACTTGAAATGGGTCTATGGCATTATTTTGGGATGACGGTTCTTACTTTAAGGCATTTTTAAAATGTTAAATTTTCACTGTTAAAGACATGCTGATAACATAATAAAGCCATAAAATATGCAGCGTTCTCAACGTTTCCGTAGCCGAAAAAAATTTAATGCAACTTTTTATTTTGAACTTGTATCATTCCAAATTTGCTTACTTCAATCCCCTTCAAGATCACATGATCATAAATAAGAGAGCGAGAGCAACAAAATTTAAGTAGCATTTTTGATGGCGATTGTCATGAGCGATGAGATGCCAGTCCATTCGTGTTCAGTGCCCATGGTCGTGGGTTCGAATCCCATTTGAGACCAATAAATTTTTATATTTCTTTGTTTTTCAGAAGTTTTAAATAAACCAAAACTGGTGTGGGTGTTGAAGTGTATAAGGATGTTCTATGGAATATGACTGCGGAAAGAAAGAAGATAGTTATATTTCCTGGGAGCAAATCAATATTACATATCGAGCTCAAAAACAATCTCGAACATGCTTAAAATGATCCTGTATTGGAATTAAATTGTTCTCTAATTTTATGCTTAATTCAATCTTTTTTAAGATCACCCCTGGATAAATGTAATCCTTTGTATACCATTGTATTGGGTATATTAAAATTGTCCAGATGCTTGTAACGCATAGAAGGAAGCATCTCCGACCACATAAAGTATATATATTCTTGATCAGCATGACGAGCTAAGTTGATATAGCCATGTCCGTCTGTTTCTATGCTCTCTCCTCCGCCAGTTTTAAGGCTATGTAAACAGAACTTTGCACGAAATCTTTTGGTACAAAGACACCACACATTTGTTGGAACCGGCCGGATCGTATGACTATAGCATACAGCTGCCATAGGAACTATCGGTCTAAAAAGTAGTTTTAGTTAGAAAAACTTTCTTATGTTCAACGCGAACGTCCCCAGACCTCGTATGTATAATATTTTCTGTGCTTTTACATAATTCCACCAAGTTTGATGAAAATCGGTCAACTTTTTAGTATAGCTGCCATACAAAATATAGTTTTGAAAAAAAGTCTTAGTGGGAAAACCTTTTTTGTTTTCATTGCTATCGCTACCAAACTTGTTACTGATCAATATTATATGCTACCACACAACTTCGCCAAGTTGGATCCAAATAGGATGACTATAGCGTATAGCTGCCAAAGGAACTATCGGTCGAAAAAGTAGTTCTAGTGAGCAAAATTTTTTTGTTTTCAATGGTAGCTTAAAGACGGCTTTCCAGTTATGAATATTATCAGCTTCCACACAATTTTGGGAAGTTTGTTCAAAATCTGATGAATATATCGAAAAGTTGCCATATAACAAACAGGCAGTGATTGGAAAGGTACTCAGTTTTCTTACCTAGGTAAGGTACAAGGTAAATGTCAAAAAATATACCTAGGTAAGGTAAAAGGTATCCGAAATTTCCAGTACCTAGGTAAAGGTAAAGGTACAAAAAAGGTACTTTTTAATAAGCCTTTTAAATCATGGATTATCCAACCCCACCCACCCGAAAATGTTCAGGACGTGAACTATCCAACCGAAATTTTGAGGCTTCACAAACGACTATATCTAGGTACAGAAGATAACTTTCTACATATTTAAGCAACTGCAGTATTTTCTTGAAATTTTATAATAAATAGTCTTCGTCTAAGTTTAGAGTAAATTTAGCGACTTGATTATTTAAGCTGATAGTAAATTCCACTGATGACAAGGTCCTTGAATATAATTGGGTTTGTTGTGTGTTAAATAAAATGCTGTTATCTATAATCAAACTATTCAAAAGAGAGTTTATATACCTTATTTCAATGCTGGTTGAGCCGACAGTTTTCTGTAGTTTCTTGCATCTTAAGGATCAACACAGTTATTAGCTCAAAGCTATCTTTTCTGAATAGTCACACACCTATGATTCCATATTGGACGAATGATGAAACTAGACCCAGGCTATCATTTGAAATTACTATACTCAGATAAGATAAAAATGTTGTTCATTTAAATAGGACTGCCGTTCAAAAGCAATAAGATTTCAAATTGTTCAAAGCTGTTTCTATTTATGTGAAGTATTGTGCCGAACTAAATACTTATCTCATCTGAGTATAGGCCTTTCATTCTCATTCAAATATAAGTACCTTATACCTTACTTTTTGACAAGGTAAAAGAAAATTTAGACCTAGGTAAGGTAAATGGTAGTGGAATTTAAGAAGTATGTATCTTGGTAGGTACCTAGGTATTTTTACCTAGGTACTTCCGAACACTGCAAACAGGCAAGCAAATGGTCAAAGTAGTGGCTGCGTTTGGGAAACAACTCAGCTTAGAACGTTCGACGAAAGTCGTTTAAAACCTTAATTTATATAAATTATCTAAGCTTCAAGGGTATATAAACTTCGGTCGAGCCGAAGTTATCTTTTCTCTATTTTTAGGATTAAAAAGTCGGATTAACTCAAGAATATCCGGGATTACGTTGTTTTCATTACCGATTGGGATTGATTTGATCCCATATGGATTGATTTTTTTTGTTGAGTGTATGATTGAAATCGATACTTTTTAAGCTTACAACCAAGATGATCTATCTTCTTCTTCTTTGGCCCGATATTTATATTGCAACCGCTCAACGGTCTCGGCCTCCTCTACCAATGCCCGCCAGACGCCTCTGATTCGTGCGAGCTGGCCCCAGTTGCCCTCACCAAGCTCGGCCATGTCTTCCCGCACCTGGTCTTTCCATCTCAGTTACTGTCCACCCCTCGCTTTTCTCCGAATGTCTTTCTTCTGGTGTCCCCATAGAGTTCAGACAATTTGCAGTTCTTTCGGATGCGAAATTTATAGCGAACTTTTAAAGGTCCATAAATCCTCCAAAGGATCTTTCACTCGAAAACGCCAATGATACGCAATGATACGTAAAGATGATCTATGATTGATATGAAGGCGACTTAATTTAAAACCAAGAATTTCATTCTTAAGCAATTATGCTTGATTTCAGTATTTTCAGCTTAAATAAGAGAATATTCCGTCTTACCTTACTTTTGACATCAAAACTGCATGAGTGCATAAAACTTTTTATTTCTTTATTAATTTATTTTTGTAATTTATTTGGCGACCTTTCTAATGTTTAATTAGTGTGAGTTGGCTGGCTCTAGGTCCGAAAAAGTTGCGTTTGTTCACAACTGTAAACAACTTATTTATTTTGTTTCTAAATTTTCTGTCACCTTTTGTAAATTTGGCAACTTAATTAAGATTGTGTAGATATCCTCATAACTTATCTGTTTATGTACACAGAAAAAAAAATCCGAGATATCCGGACTGAGATCAATCCCAAACGATGTCAGAAGTCGGTCAAGCCCGGATTTTCTCAAACCAAGTACGAGAAGGATTGATTTCTTCTCTTGATCCCCACTTCAGCTCACAGGGGATTGATTTTATCTTGTTATTCGAGCTCGATTTGATCCCTCAGTCGGATCCTATCAAGAAGGTCCAATATTGATTTAAGCTCGATATTCGGACTTGATATGATCTCGAAGTCGGCTTGGTGCAATTGTACTCGAGATTAAATGGAGCTCGATACTCGAACTACATTCAATCCGAAAAATGATTGCTTCAAAAATAACATGAGATTGACTTTAGATCGATGTTTTAACTCATTTCGACCCCAAAAAAAGCAACTCACAAGAACTCCATGCTACTTTTTTAACAACCTTTTTGATTATCAAACCAGCAAGTTCTAGCCGGCTCGAGGTCATTAGTTTGCATACAACAGTAACGTTTTGGACTGTTCCAATCCTTATTTTTCCATATTTACTCGTACTTGAAATTTCAATCCGAACGTCGAGATCAATTCAATTTTTTTGGACTTGATTTTAGCTCTCCTTTTTTTTCTGTTTAAGTTTGATTTCAGGTGTAATGTGTCTGATTATGGGCGAGTTGTTTTGTGGCTATATAAAATATGTTTGGTGAGTAAAAATCTCTTTTTTACTCTCTCTCTTTTTCTCTAAGATAAGTCAGCTGCTATTTATTTTATTAATTAGAGTTTTATTAAGTTTATGGTGTCAGTAATGAGCACAATTGGTATTTCCTTAAATTTTTCTAAAAACAAGTAAGAAAGTCGGTCAAGCCCGACTGTAATATACTCTGTACCTAGAGTAGCAGCTGAATACGGCGCTCCTGAGGCGATAGTTGCAGCCACTTATCGATAGGAGTGGCAAGCTATTGGTCATAACTTGAGTATCATTCATTCGATCTATATCATTTTCTAGAAGATTCAAACCATATATCTACAAAACCTGTGTAGATGATCTAAAATAGCTTTTAACTCTCTGACTTTCTTGTTAAGTTGTGAAAAATGAAATGAGCCTTTCATTTAGATTTGTTTTGTTTATGAGGCGCATTTCATAAATGCCACACGAATTGCGTGACTTGTGGCGAACAATGGCAGTGCAACTTACCATCAAACATCGAGAGTTGTTATTGTTTCCCTTGCCCCAAAAGACACTTCACTTCGGTGTATTGTGAACTTTTGTCATGCAAATTGCTCAACAAGCAAGGCGGACCAAAGACGTTTCCTGATATAAAATTAAAAACAAACAAGCCGGGCCAAAAGAGTCAGAGCGAAACTTAACTTTGCTTACCTTCCAACCCATTTCCCTATTACCCCCATTAACAATTTTCCATGTTTTCACATGCAACTTGTATACGAAAAAAAAAAACAACAGAAAAACAAAAGAGCTGCCAACAGCAGTAAAAAAAAAAACACACACACAAGCAGTTGATGTTAAAGGGAAGCACAAGTCAAGTCAGAAAACTTTTGTTGTTGCTGCAATTGCTATAACAATTGCCTTGTGGAGTGCTGGGCACAGTCGTCGATTTTAATTACGTATGCAATTTATTTATTACCTTGCCCCGGAAATATTGTGCAATTGTGTTGCCTCTACGCCTGCTTTTCTTCAGGATGTGGCCGGCTAAAGGAACAAGGGAGACAGAGAGAGACAGAGAGAGAGAGAGAAAAGATTTAACATGCGGTTATGAAGTTATTTTTCATTCTTACAATTGAGTCCTGTCATATTGTTGATCAACTTTGTTGAGGTTCCAAAAGGTTTTTAAAGGCAATGTTTAAAATGCTTAAAAATATAAAGCATATTCAGAACTTTGATCAAGTTTTATCCCTTCTTCAATCCAAACAAAATTTACATTATTTTTAAAGATTTATCTAATAATAATTCAAACCTGCTTCAACCTAATAAATTGTCAAAAAATAAACCTGCCCTCCATGCATACGAAATGTGTGCTCGTCATTTCCTAGGCACTTGAAATATGTCAATCCTTCAGCGTTTTGTCGTTTGTGCTGGTTCTGCATTTGACAAGTCAGGCAAAAGTAAATTTTTGCCAGCATAACAACCCCTCCCCACTTCCACCACTCACAAATTCAAGCAGTTTTTTTATTATTGACAACTTTGGAAATTGTTTTTACCGCAACAGCACAAAAGAGCCTCCGCCCACCTTTTGTGGTAATATTTGAGTGGCCGCCATTGCGTTGCCAACAATTTCCGCAGCCTAAAAAGTCGATAAAGTCAAATTTTTTGACATCAACTTCGTGATTTTCATGCTAAAGTGTGCTTGTTGCTTATCGATTTTCGAAATTACCAGCATAAACGAGTGTAAGAAAAGGAAACACAAAATTAGCCACGCAGTTTGCCAAGTGTAGCATACTTTTTGGGGGCGATTTGCATGAAATTGCCGAAATAAAAAAAACAGATATAGAGGGGTAAACATTTTTAAACCCTTGCCATAAGTTGTGGGGGGGTGTGGAGGGAGGGAGGCAAGTCAAATATGCTGATGCCAAAAGTTATTGATGCCACACGCACCAAAACAAATTTGCTTAAATCTGTTTAATGTTTCCCCATTTATTTTCCACCATTTGTGGGTTGCCTTTTCAGTTATTTTCAAGGGGTGGCAGAAATTTTCAATGTTTATATGTTTGCTGTCTGGGATTTTGCAATTGATTAGTTGCATAGATCATTTTGACAAGGGTGTGTACAGGCTGTTTCATGTGCGATAAGTAAGCAAAATTATGAAAAAAAATGTTTTAAAAATTTAAAAAAAAAATTTATTAGAAATAGTTTCTGAAACTCACAGGCAAATAATTTGACAAATTTCAAGTACATTTTGATAAAAATTTGCAAAATTAGACAAAATTTTATCAAAATTTCCTTAAAATTTGTCAAATTCTTTGCGTGTTTGAACTTAACTTTAGCACGCTGAGCATATTTTAGAGGAACGCATGGAAATTGATAATGATGTAAAATTGAAATTTACACTGGCCACATCAGTCAATGCTCTCAAAAATGTATTGTATCAACAATTATACAAAAATACTTATAAAAAATTAACATTTGCTTAATAATTGAAAGGCAGTTATGCTTGGTTCTCTTCAGAAGGAAGACTATTTGTTTCTGTTGTTATTATATGTCTTTTGCAAGTTCTACTGCTCCAGCCTCTAGATGGTTACATTAACCCGCACGTTTTGGTAATCGGATCTTAAGTGTTTTGGTTGTCGGCTCTGGTATTATCGATGCAGTTTTTTGCTCGAAATTTCGGTATAAATGTCAATTGGGTCCCCTGCATTAAAGGTGGAAAGATCTGCATCATGACGGGAATGAGGGGAGCACCAATCTACGACACGTTTCTCTGCCATTTCTTATTTAGATGAGAACGGAATGATAATAAAACCATTTGGCTTCAAGATGTTAGATGATAGATGTTGCTCAGTGTAAATAGAATGTAAGGTTAAGAATGTAGTCGTCTAGCAAAAGGTAGTTTGAATCAAGATTTAGGCGGTCGATGGTTTGCAAAATCCTGGAATATCTGACGGCGTCACAGAACGTAAAGAGATTTAATTTTTTTTTTGAAAGTCAAGTTGATCTTAGATATAATGTTGCATTTCCTCAAGCACGGATGCGTCTCTCGCAAATGAAATTTTAATTTTATGAGCTAATTTAATGTTCAATTAAAATTTGTTGAATAATCTATTTGTATATATTTAGAATATCTGAAATTTGATTACATTTGAGCGCCAATCGTAAAGTAAAGTTGAGCTTGGCAACCCAGACATGAATTTTTTGTTGAAATTTTAACAATGGCGCCTAAAATGCCTAAATGGTGGCCGGGTGTGGTGCGGAAGACGTGGGTTCAATCCCGCCTCGGAACAAGCTTCTCAAGCTTTGCCGCTCGGATTCGGCGTTAAACTGTTTTCATCAAAGAAGGCTAATAGCCTATTTACACTGAGCACATTTAACATCCCACATCATGAGTTAAAATGCTTAATAACTAATTGCTATGCCAACATTTGAAAATTGTTGTTGTTGTTAAGTATTCACAAATTGAAGCTTTCTTTGATGAAATAGAACAGGTTCTATTTGATAAGAGATTCTTTTTAGAGAAGGTTGACAACCTACTTTTCAGAGATATATGACAAGTGTAAAGGCAGCTTTATCAAGTTATCTGTGGATAAATGTATATCCGCACAACGAAGTGCGAAGTCTTGCCAGCTGTAGTAAGCACTCTGTTGTGTGATTATCTGTCTAACTTCATGCGGAAGTCCTATTCCGTTGGCGAAATTGTTGTCACCCTCAACTTCGATTGCATCGAATTCACCTCAAGCACAGAAACGCAAACGCAAAGCGCCTGCTGAGCATGATATTGCTTAAGCTGAAGAAAGCACAATATCCGACCTCAAGAAACAAGGGTGTGGATACTCTACTGAATTTTGTAGATCTGCATCAGGAGTCGAAATGTCTTTGACGGTTTGGAAGGACAATAAGGCAGTGCGACTTGCTTCGACTTACGCGGGCACAAAGCCTTTCCTGAATGAAACGAATCCAAAGGGCAGGTTTCACGTTTTGTTCGATCTGAAAAAAAGTTCGTTGACATAGATTTCCCAAATGTAGTCCACGAATATAACAGCAACATGGGTGGTGGACTTATTGGTCGATATAATTCCAGTAAAGAGCAAGAATCGACTATTTACACCAGGGGTGCCCAGAATGAGCTTACGAGCGCGTGAAAGCCAATACAAATGCACAAAATACAACTCAAGCAAGAACAATTACAAGAATTAGAAAGAGAAACACGATTTTTGTTTGTGTGTGTGTGTATCCTTCAGTTCGCGTCACCTATGAATCACCAATGATTCACCGATGAATTCGCCTAGGGTATCGATGAAGCATCGGTGAACTCCCATATAAAAAAGTGGTGAATTTAACATGGGCATGTCCTAGGCGGTCATGCATGACTGTTCAGAGGTAAATCACTGAAGAATTCACGTATAGATTTCTTTGCAAAATTCATTAATGAATTCACCAATAAATTCATTTATGGTTCACCTATGATTCCTGCATGACTTTTGCAAAGAAGTCACCACTGAATCATCAATGAATTTGTATCAGAATTCATCAATGATTTCACCTATAAACTCATAATAGATTTTCGATGAAATTGTTGCAAAATTCACCGATGAATTCATACTGGATTGATTATAATTTGATTCATGAATTTCATAATATAATAAACCAAGGACTTTTCCCCCGATTCGCAAACACGCAACATTTTATATTTGTTTTATTCACTCATTTTATTTATCAATATATTAAATAATAAGCATAATTTACAAATAACTAATAAATATAGAAAACTAATAATAAAATTAAATGAAAAAAACTACATAAAAGATGCAATCCACATCACAGCAACTAGTCTGCAGACATTTAATGCACATACGATCATTTCGGCCACAACAAAATTAAACAAATTGGCAAGTTAAGCGTCTCGCGCTGTCTGTAAAAACACAAATGCATCTTAGATTTTTCTACGCAAATGACGACGGGCAAGCAAACGCTAAAGACAAAAGCAACAATTGATGCGCCGATAATCTTTTTTTGACCTTCGGTTACTTTTACCTACTCAATGCTAAAATTTATTTATGATCCATTAATATTTGATTGCTTTTGGGAAAATAATGAAAAAAGTCCATCATAAGGCTATGCTACAAACGACCAGTCCAAGCCTCTTATTTTAAAATTCTAAAATATATACCTAAAATATAGTTTTAGTGCTTGCTTAAATTTAAAGGGTATGCAAACTTCTTAGATTGGCGTTGGCAAAAATTTTATCGTTGCCTGTGCGAGCAGCGCGAGGCGTTGCCTTTTTTTTGGGAATTTGTGGGTAATTTTGCAGCAACAAATATACACAGAATTGAGCTCTGCCGACGTCGACGTCAACGCGGATGCGTGAACGACTAGTGAATTTAACGAGTAGTGAATTGTGGAACTGAGGGGTGGTCATTGCTGTCTAAAACACACTCGTGCGAGCGCTCAGGCAATATTGTTGTTGCTTTTTAATTTGCCAGAGACATTGGAGAGAGAGAAGAGAGTCACATATGATATTGTTGTTGCAGGTCTGCACGCGCCAACAACAAAACCTTCGTTCGGAAAGAAAGAGAGGAAAGCATGCATATGAAATTGTTTTTGTTTTGTATAATGCCGCTTTTGTATATGGCCGCGTTCTTCGTATGCGCGCGGGCTATGCCTTAGCGCAAAGCAAAAACAAATGCGTGGCTTGCGGAATAGGCTTGGGCACCCCTGATTTACATATATGCTTGATTTAGCCATGGTAAACGCTTACATTTTGTTCCACCGAATAAACCAGCCCGACGCTAATAATGCAAAATACCAACTGCCAAACTTCCGATCAGAGGTCGCATACGTACTTTGCATGCTACAAGCTCCTTCTCTGCCAAAATGACCAGGGTTGCTGAAAAGGAAAAGAAATACACAGGAAAGAAAACTTTCCTACCTAATAATGCACGTTATAATGGCGCCGAGCATTTTCCGATGTTTTTTCACGGGCTGACAAAAAAAAACCTGTAATCTTCCTGGTGGGACTTCCAAAACTCAAATTGTATGCGGTAAATGTAATATAAACCTGTGCCTTTCCCAGCAAAACGACTGTTTCTACGATTATCATCACAAATAAGTAAACGAACTCTTTGTACACAAATATTTTGAAGTTTTGTAAATTTAAGTTACTTTAGTTTTAATAGCCATTTCTTTTCTTTTTTGAGCCTTTCTTTATTTCCTTTATAATAAAACGTGTAAACAAAAAAATTTTTTTATTGAAATTGTTTGCTTTCCCAAAGCCGCCTCTAGGCGGTCCAAGGTGTTAGTCCTATAAAACTCGATCCGTGTAGAAGTAAAAATTTTTCCAAAACAAACCTTTACTTTTAAGACATAATGAACCAAAAAATAGTTTTTTTCTTGATAAAAAAAATTTGGGCACTAGAGGTTAGGGTTTTAAAGGCGAAAAAATGGCATATTTTCATGATTTATTTTGGAGATGTGATAAATGTTGGATGATTTTTATTATAAACACGTTGTAGTATAACATCTGAAGTATCATTGACCGAAAAATTCAATTCAAAATGTCAATAAATAAGTTCGTAACAGCGAGTCTCCGGAGGCTGCTCGAAAAAAAAGATTTTGTGCGGTGAACATCCTAGCTCGTCACCGGATTATCTGAATCAAACAATTCGATATGCGTTTAAAAGGTGATATGTTTACCGAAGTAACAACCAAGGAGGAATTTTGCATGCGATTGACTTGAAATTCGGTTTGTAAGCATAGTATACGAAGTATTTTGAGATGTGATTTCCGGTGATGGAAAATCTGCCAACATGGTGGAAAATTTCTGCAAGTAAATAACTATTTTTTAATCGAATGACTTGAAACTCGAATTTGACGGATAATATGCAAAATAATTTGAGATGAGATTTTCCGTTGTTGTAAAATCTTCCCCCAGGGTGGAACATGGGAAGGTCAACATTTTCATACATTCTATCTGAATAAAATAGATTTGTAAGCGGTCTAAGACCCAAACAAGCGGGAAGACAAACTTAATTTCCGTAGATTTACATATGTAAAGCTCGAATTGCAAATTTAAAAAAGCATCCAGTTATATGTCAGCACATATTCCTGGCGAGAGCGAGCCTTAAAGTTGTTTGTCTAGGCTGGAATTACAGCTTAATTTCTTAAAGTTAAGTAGGTTTAATTTTATAAAAAGTTGTTATACAAATATCTTTGAAATACCTAAGACTGGTTGACTTGCCATTTTCTTTAATTTTAATTTAACAGTAAATAACCTAGCAATTAGCTGGAAACAGGCTTAAAACGTTATCCACAGTCGCTATTTTTCTCGTCTGTCACCTGGCTTCAATGCCCCAGATGCCTCTGGGGCCTGGACCACCACCATTGCCGTCACCACCAAACGGTGCAACAATGCAGTCGGTCGAGTGGGAGCTCAACAACCGTGTGCTGGAGGCCCCCATTGTGCCTTTTGAGCGGCTCCATTGTTGGCCTTTTTTTTTATATAGTATATACTTATGTAAGTACGTGTGTGTGTGTGTATGTGTGTGTGCCATTGTTGGCAGCAATGACGATGCCAACTCCGACTTGTTGCCGTGACGTTGGCACTTGTCATCATCATCGTCCATTCGCCACTTGCCTTGTAATGAGTTTGCCATTTCATTTTATTTATTTGCCAGAATGCTTTGTTTCAGTCCAAAAAGGAAGGGGTGCGAAACGGATGCAGAGAAATGCATTTTAAATTGAAATTAAATAAGGAATTTTTATTTAAATTTGTAGCTGCAAGATCAACACAATTGATTTCATTTCCTTGTTGACCCAGTTTATGATTTGCTGCAAAACTCGCGGCTATTTGTTTGGCCATTCAACTGAAAATGCATGCCCCCCAGGCAAAAAAAAAAACCAAACTACCAGACCCCCCCCGGGGGCGTGTGCATTGCAACCAAACAATGCACACGAAAGCCCGCATAGCATAGACAGATAGACAGACAAATATACAGTGAGATGGCCGGAGAGACAGTTGGACAGTTGGACAGCTGGACAGTTGGTGGCAAAAGGCAGAAATCAAATTACAATTTCAATATGCGATGCGTACTAAATGTCTGCTGGTGTCAGTTTTGGCTTTCAATGTACGAGGAGAACATGGAACATTTTCAAGTTGATGTCTCGTGTTTGTGTGTGGGATGGTGTGTGTGTGTGTGTGTGTGTACATTTTGATTTTGTGCCACACACGAAATGGATTTCTTGCCTGTCCGTTCAAAACATTTCTATGCGCCAGCACTCTAAATCTAGAGATGGATAAGTAACTTGTGTTTAGACTGAGGCCAGTCACGATTGCAGCTAAACTCGAAAGGCTTAGTTTGTTAGAATAAAGGGTTAAGTCATTCATATATGATAGTCATTTTCTAAGAAAAACTGATTGAATACATTTAGAGTACGCCCGTTTAAGAGAAATCGGTAAAAAAAACAGTTTCCAAGTTTAGACTTCAAAATAAAAGTTTTTTTTTAATATATCTTAAAAAAATATTTCGCCTTTTTTTCTATATTTTTAGTTAATCAGAATTTTTTTACAAAACCCAAAAAGTTTTCTTGTATTTTGTTAAAAAGATGCCATAAAAACTATTTTTATAGAAAACTCTTCTAAAATGCAGAAGTGAAGTGAATTTTCTGATAAATAAGGTGAATTTTTCTAAAATCCCTTTTCTCAAACTTGGCCGAAGTTTACTTTTGTTTAAGTGTAGCATTTTACGGCCTATGCCAATGTCTTTAAAACAGAAAAGATTATATGAAAATATATTTCTTATTAAAATGGCGATACTCAACACGGTTTTTTGAAAACAAATCCTTAGTCTTACACGTTGTTTTCTAATATGCAAGATTTCTGGCATTACATTTAAAAAAAGTTTTCAATAATATTTTACCTTGCCTTTTCTTTCTTTTAAAATTGAAGAAGAAATAGCTTCAGCTTTAAATTATAGCCGTATTTCTAATGTTTAGGGAGAATTTTGACACTTTTTATTATCAGCTAACAACATTTTGATGCCAAACAACGGATCCTACTGGCTCCCACAAAGATGGAGATCAGAGTTCATATTCAGCAAATTATCCTTTCGGATATGTAAGATTTATGTGCGTGTTTCTCCTGAATAGTTTTCTAATTTCGAAAAATCCACTCTCTAAGTCGAAAAAATCGAATGCAATCGATTGACTTTAAGCTTGATTTTAAAGGCTGATTCAAACGGATCGAGTGGGAGATTGAACAAACCCGACTTTGGGTATGTTTCTGATTGTCGGTTAATCACATATTTATCGGAAGATTAAGTATAGAAACGACAGGTTAGAACTTGAGAAATTATCCCCTTAATTGTAATGTTAATAAGAAGTTGACTCATTGCGCAGCATCGATATTCTCAATTCGCCCTGGTTCCATGATTAAAGGCAGAATGTAAATTCCATTGACAGCTGTCAAAAATGTAAACAACGACTGTGTGTTTTTGAGCTGTGGGGTTCAATAAATTCACAAGCGTTTTAAAAGGTCGTTCCGGTTGCGCTACCTTGTTGTCATTAGCCCGCGACCAAAACGAGTATAAAATGTTCTTTAAACAAGCCCAAAAGGTTCATAAAGCGACAAAAAAGTCGCCATGAACCAAACGGTTCATACAGCGAGCACAAAATGTTCTTGAAACAAGCCTGAATCGTTCATTTACCAAGCACACAATGTGCTTAAAACATGTCAAAAATATTCACAGTACAATGTGAAAATGTCGAAAAATCGTGCTTAGTAGACTATCGTCAAAAAAAGTTCTTGATTTCGTTAGAATTCTTACGGTTATATTCTCTGTGTAGATATTATATCACGCCCCGGAATCGTGTCCTTCTCTTAAATCAACTAATGTTCACTATAGAGCAGGTGAAACTTTAGGGTCTTAAGCTCAACCCGATTTACTCTGAAAATAAGTGAAAATATTCTTAATTAAAGTCAATAAATTCAAATTCAACCGCAATACATTCTGGAAGCAAAACAAAAGTTCATATTATAAGTACAAAATGGTGTTGGCTTAAGCCCATTAAATTCTAAAGCCATTACCAATTTGTTCTTGAAAATATGCCTCTGTATGTATCAAATAAGGCCTGGAAAATATATAGGAAATTAATTATCCAAAGACCAAAATGGTTTTACTGTACGTCAGAAATCTACCCTTACTCCATAACCAAAGTGTTAGAACCAGGAAGGAATTTAAGAAAAGTTTCGATTGAAAATAATTAGCATTTTTCGTAGCACACATTTTGGAGGTAGCATTTGTAAGTCTATTTTGTACCTGAAGTAAGTACGCACTTTTCTTATATTTTTCGGTTTTCTGTAAGTACGAATAGTTCTTGATTCAAGAACGTTTGTACTCATGTTTATAGCATTAACAGTCGTTTTTCGATTCTAGAACTTTTTGTACTTATTTGAAGTACACCCAAGAACAAAACATACTTAAAATTTCAAGTAAAAAACGGTTAAAATTCTATTCCGATCGATCTAGAACTCTCCCAGACGTTTTTTTCTGATTGAAGTTTTGGACTTTTGTTTAATATCAATGGAAATACTTACCTAATTAGGCCAGCTTAGCCCACTTTTGGCAACCTACAACGAGTCTCCTTCTGGTTCGCTACCTTAAAGTCGTTTTGTTTTGTGCCTCTAGTGTTTGGTGCTGGCTTGTATTATTGTATTTGCTATTAATTTATTATTATTATTGTATTATGTATAATTATTGTATTATTGAACCGATCTGCTCTTATTATGTTTCGGTAGAAAAAGTACCGAAAACCAACTTATCAAATGGATTGGTCTTTAGTTTTAAAACGTTGTCTGAAGTCAACAGAGGTGCAAGGCTGTCAACCTAAGACACCTAATTACAGGCATGTTCTCAGTTCTACTACTTTTAAAAAGTAAATCAAATGCAATTCCGCTTGTGTTTCATTATCGTGCTGTCAATTTCGAATGAATCTCTTTTTACTTTTTGCAAACCTCCGGTCCTGGGGGCCGAACACACTCGGCAATTCACACCGAATGCTTGCCGAAGTCATGAGAGCGAGACAGTCACATTTTCGCGTTCTATTCCTGGGGAACCCTGCAATCAGTGTTGCCAACTTTTGCCAACCAAAAAAATCCGTTTTCGGCGGGACGGAGAGGAAAAAAAGGCTGTATTTTTTGACCAAAAAAGATGGAAAAAAGCGCATGTCTTTTCTTATTATTTATGCAATTATATAATATATTTAATATATCATCAGAGTGATGAAGTTCCTCGTTCTGATTCTTACCGTAGGCCACAGTTGTGCCTATTAGCTTAAGGTAACTAGAAAGGACCATATAATCGACGCAGCATTTCGCATGTCGACGTAACCTGTATTTACCTAGTACTTGCAATTGTTTTGGTACAAGGTTTTTTTTGTCAAAACTTTTTTCAGCTTTTTTTTTTTTTTGGTCACCTAATGGCTTCAAATCGTAGAACAATTTATTCGAAATGGCCGCCTTGTGCCTTCCGGCAACGCCAAAGTCTCTCTGGCCACTTATCGCCAGCCTGACAACATCTAAATCGCAAACGAGGCTAACTTAAAAAGACTTTTATTACCTCCAGCGTCCTTGTAGCGATTACTTAACTCCTAAACTTTAGTTTCATCGTAGTTTTTCAATATCTTCTACGATACTACGAAATACTTCCAAAATGGTAACAATGCTTTGCTTTTTTTGGAGAGAGAATGTTGTGAATTTGCAACAACTGCAGAGGTATCTCAAGAGCCATCAGATTCATTCTTCCGGAGTCAAGCCTAATAGCCTATTTCCACCAAAGAAATGAAGCTTCATTTCTTGAAATGACATGAAATGCAGAAAATGAAATCATTTCTTCCATACAAATTGTTGTTGCATTTTGCCCTTCATTTCTTTCATTTCTCAAAAATGATGGCATTCCCCACGAAGGAAAGGAGTATTTTTTTAAAAAGTACTCGCTACTCTCTGGCACTACTCGTTACTCGCTGGAAATAGAAAGTGTCATCACCAATAAACTGTTGATTTAAATTCAAAAAGTAGGCGCAATTTTGTTTAAAATATTAAATAGTCAAAAAAAGATGTGTATTTAGCTTTCTGCTGATAATTCAGGGCGTTAACAATGCGTTCGCCCAGGGTAATTGCTTTCCTGCTGGGTTTGGGTAAATATTGCAAAAAGTCCCCGTGAGTTTGAAAGTGGCGCCCGATGTTTAAATCAAACCATTCAGCTGTTTTTGTCTACGTAGCATTGCGAATATCAAAATGATGACGATTTGTCAATGGAAACAGCATCATTTTTAGAAATGAAAATGATAAGAAATGAAGCCAGTGGAAATAGGCTATTAAACTCCGGGCACTGCAGTCAGTCTTTACGACTTTTTTGTTTGAACACTTGTGGCATTTTTGTCAAACGATCTGTAAACTTGGCTAGCACTTTTTTTTTTTTTTTTGGGCTTAGCTGTCTGCTAGAGACAGCGATGTTGGACGTGTAAACATTGTCCAGATGCAGTTTATCGATATTTTTAGTTGTAGCCCTTGGAACTGGTTAACAAGTCCTTTGAACCAGTCTTCGTTTGGTGAAACCCCAAAAGGGATTCAGATAGCTGGTTGGTATTTTACGCGATTTCAACATAACGCGTAGTTTATTTTAGATTTTAGAATTCCAAGGCGGCATCTTTTATGAAAATTGCGAGCTCCCTGTAAAAAAGAAGCTCTTTTGACAACAATAATGATTTAAGATTATTGAATTGATTAAAAATTTTATATTTCCTCCTCAGAAGGGCAAATCTCCGGCAATTAAAGATAGCATGCTCAGCATTATCTAACATATTACAATCCTGACAAATGTTCGAAGGACGGGCTTTGATTGTATAAAGGTAGGTGTTATCATAGGTGAATCCTGTTAGCAGGCGATTTAATAATTTTATATCATATGCTATTAAACTCCGGGCACTGCAGTCAGTCTTTACGACTTTTTTGTTTGAACACTTGTTGCATTTTTGTCAAACGATCTGTAAACTTGGCTAGCACTTTGAGATGACTGTTTCCTGAACGTTAGAGGTGGCAATTTGGGTCGATAAATGAGAGGTAAAAAACTATCGACTTGCAAATGACTCCAAAATAAAAATAAAGCTGAAAAAATGCCGAAATCATTTTTAAAAACGCCAGATTTCCCGCTTCCCACTGTTTCCAAATTTTTCCCGCAATACGGTTTTTAAAAAAGCTAGAAATGACGGGATAAAAGCTGATTTGGCAACACTGCCTGCAATAGATACATAAAAGAAAATCCACAAGTTCCGAGGCGCAGATTTTTTCGATATACTTTTTCGTTTTGGCAGTCACTGGCAAATTCTGCACACATTAAACAAAAAAATTTTTGTAAATCAAAAAAAGACAAATGAAAATTAAATATCACTAGCAATTTCTAAATTGATCACAGAATTAAGGAAAATGCTCTTTATGTACATCTAATTTGGCAACTAACTTTAATTCTCATTCCACCTATCATGAAGCATAATTTTTTGAAACAAAAATCATTTTTGTTTTGGTGTTGCGAGAACACGAATCAATTCCTCTTTCGAAAAGTTGAATTTATTAGAATGAATGGATCAAAAAACATCATCAAATGCCATTAGATGTAAGTGACAGCAATAAACATTTGCCTTCTGAAGCTTTACTCATAACAGAAATGATTCAATAATTCACTAAGAATCAACTTTTGTATGGAGACCGAGTTATAAAACTGTTGTAGAGCTTTCAATAGGGAGTTCAAGAGCAGAGCCTTTTCTCGAAGAACAAAAATAGCGCTATACAAGTCGCTCATCATCCCAGTCTTGCAATACGGCGGAAAAGCATGGACAATGACAGCAGCGGATGAGGAGGCGTTTGGCGTTTTCGAGCGAAAAATCCTTCGGAGGATATATGGACCTTTAAAAGTTGGCGATGTATACCGCATTCGAATGAATCACGAACTGTATGAGCTCTATAAGCACATCAATCTAGTCAAGCGCATAAAGCAACAGCGGCTGCGCTGGTTAGGACATGTAATCCGGATGGATGAAGAAGCTCCAGTAAAAAAGACGTACAAAGCGAAGGCGGCTGACTTTGGAGGACAAGGCAGGAGGGGTCGCCCACCACTAAGATGGGATGATCAAGTGCGGAAAGACATTTCCGACCTTGGTGTGAACAACTGGTGCCAGCTTGCACAATGCAGAAGCGAGTGGTGGGCATTCATTGCAGAGGCCAAGACCGTCAAGCGGTTGTGATGCAACATCGGGCCAATAAAGAAGAAAGAAGAGCTTTTTGACATATGGACAAAAGTAGCATATCGTAAAAGAAAGTGGGGTCGCGGAAACATTTGACCCACCTAGGATGACTATTATTCATCTTATTCCTACACTTGACTTCAGACTTTGATTTGATTCGCGTAAATGGCCAAAGATATGCATATTTATAATTCTTTTGGGATCTCCAGTCGCGTAGTACCATGTAAACTTGATTCTATGTTTTAGTCATATGACTACTGTACATATTAATTCTAGTTTTAAAGTATCAAAAATTTTGTATAAAAATGGATGACTTGCTTGACTATCTTTCCATTCCCAATTTGTATTTTTATTAATGATTTTTTTAATATTGCATCAATGTTTTTCTCAGAAAATCTAGCAATATAAATCTATGGAACAATCATTTGTACGAAATCGAATTTGGTCCATTTTTCAGCGGACCAGATTTTGAATAGTTTTAATAGTTAATTTATAATTTAAAAACTTATTTCTATAACAAAGGACACGAGTTTTTCCTTAAGATAGATTCAAAATAAAAACAGAGAGATAGAGAGGAATATAATAACTCTTGTTTTTTTGAATATTTTTCTATCGTGTTTTTTCTCAGATAACAAGCTTCTTAAAAAAATGGATGTTTGAGTTTTGATTTAGATTAATTTAGCATATTTTTTTATATTAATGATAGAAATAGTAAGAGAAGAAATTCATTGATTTCTTGTTAAATTTAACTTAAAGGTTTAGGTTAACTTAACTTAAGGTATAGCATAACACTCTTAAGAAGCGGTGGACATTAAAATATTGCGAATCAGCACTATAACAACAATCAGTTTCGGTCTTCTTTTCTTACACTTGTAACGAGTAACGAGGAAGGCGTCATCTTTATCGAGATGACCGAGCCGATGGAATTGATGATTACGTTCGGGGCACGTGCTTGTTTCGGCTTCCGTCCTGTCGGCAAGAATGGGGGTTATCTTCTGTAGATGTCGAAAGAAATCAAGGTGCTCCTTCCTCTTGGGTTAGCTTATTATCACGTGCAGGACGAGATCTCCGATTCTGGACGATTTGAAACAATACAGACAATAGACTAGGACAGGAGAAAGAAGAATATTGCCATTCTAACACAAATTACTGTCTTGGGATGACCATAGCTGTTATTATAGTCACCTTCGCCCACCTTACCATGATCACTTGAGTCCACTCCCAACCCTAACGGTCAAAGTCGAAGTGATCCCTACAAGACATACATCCTTCATTCCCTCCTCCTTCCCATTCGACGCAGGTCTCCCCAATTACTAACGCTTTAGCAGGAATTCATTTTCAATACTGATTTATTTATATGATTAGACAATCTCTTCATTCTAAACCTATATTCAATTAAACTTTATTCTCAATCGGTGTTAAAATCGCAAAAAAAAAAAAAAATTCCTAACAGGTTCGATTAGATTCATATAAACATTAATTTAAATATAAGATTCAATAATTGATAAAAATATAAAATGTATAGATAAAATAGAGATCGAATTGTTGCTGCAATACTTAAATGCACGCAAGAATATTGGTCTTTTGGGTTGGCAGAAAAAAAAGAGAAAACAATAGATCGCGCATATGCCAACATAAGAATAACTGCCCTGTTAGACAGTGTACACACACAACCACAACAAAAAAAAAATATCAGCCAAACTCTTGAGAAATGACCTCAGGAGCATAATCACTTACATGCACATACTTTTCACTTCGGCTGGACTCCAAAAGCGCTTTCGGGAACTCCGGTTGCTGCAATTAAATATTGTTATTGCTGACAGAAATTATGACAATTTAACCTAGGATCGATGTGCATAGGCTCTCTCTACTTTTCTCTTATCATATCGCTCACTTATTTCAACACTGGCATAACTCAAAAAAATCGATTTTGGGAAAAACGCGTTTTAAGTTCTCAATAGATTTAAGCACGAGAAAACAGTTCCTTTTGTTTCGAGTTAATCTAGTAAAATGTTAACAAATAAAAATGCTCATTGTAAAAATTTGAAAATATGATGTTTTAACTGAAAGCCGAAGGATCTTTGAGCAATATCGTCTGCAGGACAACTGAGATATGACGCTCTTGCATTAACATGAAAATGAACCTAAAAAAAGATATGGCGAGATATTCTCATATTACATCAAAAGTATAAGAGATATCAATATGAAAATTTTACACAATATAGAACACGATACAGCGAATATTTCTGCATCGTTAAGTCAAAAATCGTATTTTTTGAGTTATGCCAGTCTTGAAGTAAGTGAGCGATATGCTCTCTTTCTTCTCTCTTCTTCCTTTTTCTGTCAATTCTCTCTGTCGAAAAGTAATTTCAACGCAATAAAAAGGAAGGCACTTCTAACGGAAAGTGAAAAGCAGAGAGACGAATATTCGCAACGGAGAGAGATAGAACAACACTACAATTGCACTTTGCGCTCTCCTTTTTAACTTATTTGCCGCCACACACAAAAAAAATTGAAAATTAATTATGCACAAGGGTTTAACTGATTTGTTGCAAAAAAAAACGAGAAGGCCAAGCTAACTTCGTCTGTGCCGAAGTTTTTATACCCTTGCAAAAGCTGTTTTTAAAATGACAGAGTTTAAGAACGCTTGGATAAAAATCAAAAACTTTTGTAACTAAAATCGATTTTCCGTCAGATGAACATCTGATTTCGACCAAATTTCGCGAATCTTTTTGAAAACATATCAAATTAACAATCGCCAAGTTTAAGAACGATAAAATTGAAAACAAAAAAGTTTTTCTCACTAAGACTCATTTTCCGACCGATAAGTCCTATGGCAGCCTGCAGATATAGTCATCTGATTTCGACCAAATTTTTCAAATTAGTTTGAAAGCGTTTAATATTAATAATCACCGACCTTAAGAACGATTTACTTGAAAAAAAATATTTTTTTTTACTAAGACCCATTTTCCGACCGATCGGTCCTATGGCAGCTATAAGATATAGTCATCCGATTTTGATCAAAGTTTGCAAATCTGTTTGAAAGCATATAATATTAATAAGGGACGAGTTTGAGGACGCTAACATAGAAACCAAAAAAGTTTTTCTCAGTAAGACCCATTTTCCGACCGATCGGTTTTATGGCAGCTATAAGATATGGTCATCCGATTTTGACCAAAGTTTTGCAAATCTGTTTGAAAGCATTTAATAATAATAATGACCGTGTTTGGGAACGCTAACATTAAGAACAAAAAAGTTTTTCTCACTAAAACCCATTTTTTTTACCGATGGTTTCTATGGCAGCTATAAGATATAGTCATCCGATCCGGTCGGTTCCGACATATTATCAGCGTGCAGTAAAAAGAAGATTCTGTGCAAAATTTCAGCTCGATAGCTTTAAAACTGAGAGACTAGTTTGCGTAGAAACAGACGGACAGACAGACGGACAGACAGACGGACAGACAGTCAGACGGACAGACAGGACAGACGGACAGACAGACAGACGGACGGACAAAGCTCAATCGACTCAGCTCGTCGCCCTGATCAAGAATATATATAGTTTATGGGTCGGAAATGAATATTTCTATGCGTTGCAAACTTCTGGGCAAAATTATAATACCCTTTGCAAGGGTATAAAAATGCATATAAATTTACGAGTGATCTCTTGGTTTTCTGGGTATGTTGCTATCGCAAGCGTCTTTCACAAGTGGTATCCTTCACAGTGGCTCTTCCGTAATTTTTACGCGTTTTCCGACCTTTTCTCCGATTTTCCTTAGCGTTTTGCTGACCTCCACCGCCAAAACGACCGGCATGTTTAACCAATTCGCTCGAACTCTCGCTCGCTGATATTCTCGTCTCCTTCGATCCGCTGATTTGCCAAGAGCGCGGCCTGGGTGTCTTAGCTTTTGATTTAGTTTTGGGGAAGAGAAATCGTTTATGCACATCAGCTGCTACTCAAAAACATTGGCCAGTGAGGTTAATGCCCTTTTTCTGCGATACGCCTGTCCCTCCACATATACACGTAGGCTTGGTTATACGAGTAAGAAGGAAATTGGGTTTAATTAATTTTCACTTGGATTTCTCAATTCGAGTCACTTGAAAATAAACTTTGTGCGAAATGATGATGCACATCTGTCGATAAGGAATGCCAAAATAGGAAAGAAAGATGCCGCCCTCTATGGCGTCCAAGAAATCTTCCAACAGGGATGTGGCGACAGTTGCCATATTAGTTGTGGCTGACAATTAGGTATGTTAACAACTCGTGATCAGCTGCCCCCACGGATCCTTCCGTAACCATTGCCTGCTTTTGGGCTGAGCTCTATGTTTGGGCGACAATCTCTACTACATACTCTGTATTTATTGCGTCGCAGAATTGCGGTTCATGTCTTTTCTTGTTTTTCTTATTTAAGGGCCATTGGGACCTCAGGTTTCGCTATAAAATTCTGGTAGATAAATAATTCTCCTATTTAGGGACGATATTTAATCTTCTAGATAGCTGCAATGTGTTGGATAAACCTAGATTTTACTCTGTTATTTGTTAGTTTATGTGACGGATACATCTATGTAGAAGAGGAGAAATCGTCCTTATTTAATAAGACAAGATTTACTGAAATTAATCAAAAAGTAATTCAGATAAGTACAATCCAAGTAACCTCGCTTAAAGGCAGTGTTACGCATATTCTGCAAGATTTCAGTATCTCATCTCAAAGTTATCAATGGTTCAAAAATGCCTGAGGATGACATTTCAGCTCAGAAGATAAATGCGAAGATGACGAATGCCTTAAATTTGAGTGCACTGGTTAAACTTAAATCACTGACTACTTCTGATGCAATTACTTCATCAGTTTAAAAACTATTTGGTTTAAAAACTTCCAAAGGACATACGATCCGCTGAAATAAGGAAACATTGGCGAAAGTAATTGTTATTAGCTTGTGTTTTGTTAGAAGATTAAAGAGAAAAGATTAAATATAGCAGCAAATTCTGCTAGAAAACCCACACTCACGATTGCATCTCCAAACGCAAGTTGTGTTTGCGTTTTGTGTGCGTCTCTCTGCCACTTAATGGAATTTATCACATTTTAACTGTGTGACAGGAGTCAGTTGTTGTTGGTCCTGCTGTTGCTGCTGCTTTAGCTCCTGGTTTTGGCAGTCATGCATTTGAAATTTGCTATTCAATTCGAAATGCAAGCAAAAGTGTCACAGTTATTGATTTCCCAGCATAAATAATGCATTGGCAACAAGTGTCCTAACTTGTTTATTTATTGCATGATTTATTCAACGGATGTGCAATTGCAATTAAACAGCCTCATTCAACAACCACCTCCGCTCCCCTGCCACCCCGAGAAGGGGATTAAGTGAAATGTGCAAATTGCCACAACCGATTATTAAATGAAAACGTGCAGGAAAAAAACTTGAGCCGTCCAAAACGATGAAAAGATCTTTTCATTTTCATATAATTTATTATGCGAGGCAAAAATGTGCTGCAGCAAATTTGTCACATGGGATAAATAATAAGAAGAAAGTTTTTGGCCAAAAACTTTGTGCGCAAAAATTGCCCGAGGCCAGGAAGGAAGGAAGTAGGAAAGGAAGTGAGAGAACGGGAGTGCAGTGGGATTTGTGATAGAGCTGGGGCCAGATTACTCATACGCCCTGAGCGCAGGCAACTGCCAAGAACAGCGACAAGAAAGGATTCATTTAATAGTGTGGCCAGGGAAGCGTGAAATTAGAGCTAAGCAGGCGACAAAGATGCGTGAGAAATTTATAAAAATTTTTAAAACAAGGAAGAAAAGGATTTCCTTTCAATATGCTGATAAACTGAGACTGAGACCACTTAAATCTCATTACTTTAATTAAAATCTCTCTCCTTATTTACAAAAAACTTTCCAACAACTGTGGCAGAACTCCTGCCACATTTTGATTGACTTGTTACATTTACAAAATCCCTCCACAACGTTGATAGAAGATATTCCTTTGCACTTGCACACAAAAGTCACTTAAACTTTGCAATCATGATAAGACGTAATGTTAGATTTCCATTTCTATACATATATTTCCTTTCTCCTCCCACCTAAACAAGTGTTAAAGGTGCAACGCCAGAACAGGCAAGTTGCCAAGCTGTTGGGTGGTGGGTTGCTGTGGCGAATCAAATAGTAACTAAACGCAGCGAGCACAAAGCGCTTTGTGGGCAATGGCAAATAACCTTAAGGTTAAGATTACAAGGTAATTTGATTCAATTCCACTGATAGGCGTGCCAAGGCAACAACAAACAGCTGGGGAAATGGAACCGGAGCTGGAGGCAACTGTCGAGCCAATTTCCCAGCTCAGCTCGTAGAGATGAGAATGTCAAGATAGCAATTGTTGCAGCTTTCTTCGTACGTTTTCTTTCTTTCTTTATTTTGGTTGTTTATCAGTTTGTGTATAAATTTGCCTTTATTTTGACATATTTAGTGGCATCTTTTTTTTTCGTGGGGGGGGGGGACAAAGAGTGAGACCAAGACAATTGTCTGTGCGATAAAGAAAAGCGGGAAGCTCTAGATTTGGAAATGGGCTACAATTGTGAGTCCATTAAAAGCACACACATAAACACATAAGTGACCGCAATTGTTAGAGATTTGCCTAAGGGTAGGGTAGATCGTGGATATGGTTGGGTTTATTTTGTAATATTAATCAAGTTAAGCTGATTTGAAGCAGAAAAAGGTAAGCACACTTTTTTATTTTTAAAAAAATTAACTCCAGTAAAATATCTGAAGGCTAATCGATAAACAAAACAAACTTAATTTACTTCATTGAGTCCTAATATAAATGTAAAGCACTTTAAGTACTTTGTAAATATCGTATAGATAAATCTTTAAATCGGTATTTTGGTTTCACGATATTTCTTGTGGCGATATTATGAATATTTGTTGTAAATGTAATGTATATTTTCTTGGACAATCTTATCCGATTCTAAAGCCCCATACGGACATCCGAAGCAACGAGAAGTTTTATACAAAAATTAAGTTTTTTTTTTTTTTTTTTAAAATGCATTTATTATTAACATTAGTTTTTTGGTACCTTTTTCTGGCTCCTTAACCTAATTGAACGCTTATACATTTTGGTCCTGCTTTAGTTATCTTCTATATTGATATTCGTGTTATTGTGTATTACGGTTTGTGAGTTGAGCTTTCTTACAAAATATTTGTACTGTTTTGTTTTGTTAGTGAGATTTGTTGTTTTAGCTTAAGATTGCGTGTTTTTAAAATTTAGATTTCCCTTTTAGAAAGATCCTTAGGGTGGAATCTTTTCAGTCTTCTTTTCATTTTTCCGGCCTTGCTTCCTTCGTGGTCGCAGTAGTTTCCTAGCGAGGTGGTTTGGGTGAGCAGTCAGTCTTTCTGTGTAGTCTCTGGCCTGCTTGTTAATAACATCGCCCACCTTAGCGACTTTTAAGGTTTTCCTCAATTATTCTCGTCCTCATGTACCATTGAGCCCCGGTTATGCGTCTTAGGATTTTGGCCTGCAGGATCCTTAGTGCGATCTAGGTGCGACTTTGCTGCTATACCGTACACCTGTAGTCCGTACCTCCATGCAGGTGCGAGAATGCTTTTATAAATGAGTACCTTGTTCTTTGAGAGACAGTTTGCTCCTGTCGTTCAGCAGCCAGCTCATCTTTTGTGCCTTGAGCTGTATTGATTTGACCTAGTCCGTTTATGTGCGACTTGAAGGTAAGCCTTCGGTCAAGAAAAACTCCCAGGTATCGGTATCCTGCAAGGTGATCCAACAGCTCTCCTTGGAGGAAAACTCCTGGGCAATCGTCTTTTCTCAGCGTGTAGGTAACACTGGCACACTTTAGAAAGGTTTAGTCCTATATTCCAATTAGAGCACCAATTTCCGATTCTTACTAGATACTCTTGCATGGTGTCAGTAGCGGAATATATGCAGGGATCCCTTGCCAATAGAGCTGTGTCGTCTGCAAAGGTGGCGATCATGAAATCGTTTCTGTCAACGATTTGGGGATTTTGGTTAGATGGCATATCGTGAGTGAAAAGGGTGTAGAGCGTTGGGCCTAGGACACTTCCTTGTGGGACACCAGCGCTGATTAGCTTTGTCTCTGATGCTTCTCCATCTTGGACAACCGCGAAGGTCCTTCCAGGCAGAAAGCTCTTAACAAGCAGGTACAATTGAGGTGAGAGCAGCGATTTTATTTTGTACAGCAGCCCATCATGCCAAACTCTGTCGAAGGCCTGTTTCACATCAAGAAACACAGCAACTGTATATTCCTTTGCTTCATATCCTTCCAGTATGAAGTTTACAACTCTATTGAGCTGCTCCGGGGTTCCATGACTCCTTCGAAAACCGAACTGGAAGGGTGGAATTGCTTTTTTAATCCTATCGTCCCGCAGAATTCTGCGCAGCATGCACCTTTCAAAAATTTTGGACAGTGAGGGGAGAAGGCTTATCGGTCTGTAAGAGTCTGGGCTAGTTTGGGACTTTCCAGGCTTGTGGATCATGATGATCTGAGCTTTTTTCCATGGTTCTGGAAAATGACCAATTCTCAGTATGGCGTTATATAGCAGCACCATAAAAAGCAGCGCCTTGGTTGGCAGAATCTTTAAAGTCCTGTTATCAAGCAAATCCTCACCAGGGGCTTTGGAGTTTTTCAGGCCTTTGACGATTTCTGTGACTTCCTGGAATGTCACAGGAGCAGTCGGGAGCTCAAGTTGCAAAGGTACTTCCAAGTACTCTTTGATGCGTTGAATTGTGCGTGCTTTCGCTGTGTTCAGTGGTTTGAATTGTTCCGACAGGTTAGCTGCGAAGGATTCTGCCCTTTCTTTTGCTGGCATCAAAAGAGCAAAACTTGGGTTTGCTTGTCTCTTATATCTTTTTGTGAGTTTCCAGAGGGCATAGTTGGTACTCATCTCCGGGCTGGCTTCTTCTAAGTATCGATCCGTTTTGGTTTGCTTGAGAATAGCTAGTATCTTTTTTACCCTGTTGGTGACTTTTTTGTACATGCGATCAATTCTTGGATCTCTGGTACGCACATACTCTCTACTAAGCCTCCTTTTTAGTGAGAGTATTGCTTGAGCAGCTGGATGTAGTTTGTGTGCGTGCTGAACCTGCGAGCCTGATATTGGGACCGGTGGAGCAGCGTTTAAAGCAGCGTCATGAATTTTATTCATGAAGATTTTGAGCGCTTCTTCAATGTCCTCTGGAGACTGGATCTCCATGTTCAGGTTGAGGTTTGCCTCCAGGTCCTCCTTAAAGCGCTGTATGTTTGATCCAGTCGGGAGGATATGTCTTCTGATTGGGTTTGATCTAGGTGAGCCATTTATGGTTGCAATGATTGGGAAGTGATCCGAGAAGAGGTCGTATTCCGCTCGAATTGTGAGGTCATTCGGATTTAAGCCTTTGTAATAAAAAAATCAATTGCTGAGGGCGTGGTGCTGCTGTCATATGAGTAGAATGTAGGCTGCCCCGTGGCTAGTACTTCTACTGTGCTATCTACTATGGCCTCGAAGAGCCTAGTTCCTCGCTGACATGACGAGAAATTCCCCCATAGTCGATTTTTGGCATTGTAGTCTCCACCAGATATGAACCATGGCCCCATATGTGCGAGAAGGTTTTCAAAATCATCTTTCGTCCATACCAGGCCTGGTGGGAGGTAATGGGCTGCTATCAGTATATTGCCTTTGTTAGTTTCCACCTTGATAGAGGCCATCTGGATGGAGTCCTGTGCAATTGGGTCCATTGAGTGATGGGATATGTCCCGATTTATAAGAATGGCAGCCCCTCCTCTGGCATGTCCACTTGGATGGTCAGCTCTATACACTGCGTATCCTGGGATGCTTATGTTTCGGCCATCGCGCAGGTGGGTTTCAGTCAGAAGCATGATTTGTATATCGTGCTTTTTGAGAAAGATAATAAGCTCGTCGGTATTGCCGGGCAATCCGCGAGCGTTCCATAATCCGAGGCTTAATTTGGAAGCCATTTATGGACTAGTTTTGTCGAGCCTCAAAATAACTGTCTTGAGG
Source organism: Lordiphosa magnipectinata (assembly GCA_037044535.1). Lineage (NCBI taxonomy): Eukaryota > Metazoa > Arthropoda > Insecta > Diptera > Drosophilidae > Lordiphosa > Lordiphosa magnipectinata. Next base: position 26,221 of record JBAMBO010000111.1, on the reverse strand, counting down.
TATTCAATCGTTTCTGCAGACTCTTTGACTGTTTTAATGAGCTCTCTCACCTCTTTGGTCACGAGCAAAAGAGCGTTTTGAAGATGAGCAAGACTCTCCTCAGGTGCTTCAATTTTGCCCTTGGGGCAAAAATTAAGAGAAGAAGAAGCAGAAGTTACAACTTCGCCACTTGAACTTTTTGTAAGTACGGAGATAAGAATTTGATTGTCACCCTTAACAGTCAATGTTACGCTTAGCAGCAAATTTGTGGAGACTATGTTAATTGGCTGTGAGCCTTATTGTGCTTTGAGTAGCTGACGCAGCATTGAGAAGAAATTATAACATTTCTTCCATAAATTATGTCATACGATATTTGATCGCATATCTGACATTTCTTATAAACGTTGGCATTTGTCTAGAGGGAATTTGGTATTTTTGATGGAATACTGAATTTTTGATCGATACTTTTAGGCATCACAAATGTCATCACTAAAGCAGTGCATCCACACACGAACTTGTTCGTCGAACAGATTTGTCAAATAAGAATTAATTTGCCCACTAACCAGCGAACACTAACAGAATCATAGCCTAGATGGCGATTCAAATTAGCTTAGAGCATTATTTCATCATTTTGGGGGCATTCAATAAATTCCAGCCACAATTCGTTGCTCATTTGGGCACGTGTTCACTTTACAAATATTTTTGACATATGAAGCTCGTGCATTTGTTCCCATCCATTGACGAACATGTTCGCTCGAACACACGCAAGATAGAAACATTTCTATTCTCTGCGAACAAAAAGTCAAACATAAAAATCTGTCACGAACACCTCCACTAACGACGAACATTTCGTCGAGCCGTAGGCTGTTTACTCGAGTTTATAAGGTGGACGGAATTGCGTTTAAAATGTAAATTATGGGACTACATATAGAAAAGAAAATGAGCTTGGCCAGCTGAACAGCTCTTGAAAGACTTGAAGCGTTTGAAAGTGGCTTATCTTATTCAGCTTTGGTAACTGCAAAGTCCTAAGAAAAGAAAATGTTAGAAATGTGGCCAATGGAAAGGGGCTTTTTATTTATTTTGACTAAAATAATTGTAATTATAGAACTTATAGCAGCCTCCAGGTCAATATTTTATGTCTGACAATACACAAACACACCGCAAAGGAGATTAGTCGACTGTACAGCTGTTTCATGAAACTCCCGATTCAATCATCAGCAGTCTTTGCCTGTCTCCTGTGAGTCGGCAGAGTCCATCTTATGGCAGCATTGCTATTACAACTTGGGAATCCCAAAGGCAGGTTTATAAAAAAATCCTACACCAACAGACAACTCCCATATCGGCCCTTCAGCGTTAGTAGGGAAAATTGTCTCGAAAAATAAAATCTATATCCTAGTTATAAATCCTGACTGACTGTTTCACTAGCTGCTTGGCTAGTGGTTAGTTTCTAGGGCAAGATTTTGAGGTTTAAAATGTTCCAAAAATGTTTTGACTTGAAATTGGGTTTTAAGGCTTAGAAAGCAAAATAAGAAGAAGCTAAATTTAAAAATTACTAAAAAAAATAAAATTTTATTACACTCAGAGAAAAAACCAAGCCGATCGTGCTTGATATTAAGCAGTTTTGATGTCAAAAGACGGAATGTTCTTGGATCCAAGCCGAAAATACCGAAATCAAGCATGGATATTTGAGACTGAAATGCTTGGCTAAAATTTAAGTCAGATCTTCTTGGTTGTAAGCTTCGTTACAGACGACGCGTTGGCGACGCTAAGAGCGAGAGCGACAATTGCTCACAAGTTCGAAGTCGAGATCAATTTTCTTCTCGTATTCAACCAGTTTACGTCTTAAAAAGTGAGGAAGAAAAAAAATCTAAATTAAAGCCGATTTCAGTCTCGCCGATTCGTGCTAGATTTCTCTGGGTGTAGGCATGTTCTCAACTTCATTACTTTTTGAAAAGTAAATCAAACGCAATTCCGCTACGGGTTCGTTTTCGTGTTCTCAATTCCAAGCGAAACGCTCAAATATGAAACGGAAATGGGAAAAGCAAGGCCAAACCTTATATAATATTAAACCGACTTAAGACATCAAAACATATTTCTTATTTGGAGTAATCAAAGTGAAACCAAGGTCAAATCTTTATTTAACTGCCGTAAATTGTATTTGTATTTGAAAAACCTTAATGTTTGCAGTTAAAGGTCTTCCAGGTAAGCCAAAAATCTCTTCCACCTTTGCCCAGCCCAATTAAACTTGCAAATTTCTTTTGCCAATTAATTTGCTAAATACCCTTGGAAAACTTTTGCACATGTCACTCGCACAGGAAGCCAAAATATGTTATTAATAAGCAAATTAATATACAATCAGGCCAAATAATGAGCCAATATTGAGAAAATGGCAAATTTGCTTGCTCGGAATTACGATGTCAATGCCAGGCGGAGGAGTGTGATGGCAAATTTGAAGCTGTTGGCATCCACACACATGTTGCTCATTCAAATGCCATCATCATTACGGTGCTCATCATCGTTTACATGGACCATGCCGCTTCATTATCCTTATTACTCCTTTCTACTGGTGCTTCAGCTCTTGCTCGCCCGCTCGCTCGCTCGGTTATTGTTTCCATTTTGATTTATGCCCGGAATCCCTGGGCAGAGTTCTGGCAACATCATTCTAGTGTGTTCGCTCGGTTGCTTGTCTACAATTTTAACGTTGTTAACCAAATTGCATAAATTAAGTGCGTTCGTTTGCTTGAGTGGCGTTTTGCCTGGCTTGAAGGCTTCTGCTTCTCCCACAGTGCATTTGTGTTGCTAATGTGAGCACATTAGACGCACATGTTGGCCCCTCAATTCGAGTCGAAACTCTTCCACTGTTTGGGCTTAAAATGGTAGAAAAAAAAAAACAGGAACGTAAGCCAAGCACTTGGAATATTTATTTTATAATTGCCATGTAAATGCATTCCATGGCCAGGCAGAAGGATTTTCTGTAATCCACGGTGAAGGAAATTAATTTATGATTTTATGGCAGAAAGTCAAGTGTGTAGGTGAGCCGTGTGTGGCAAGGCCAAAGTCATTAGTTAAGGTATGATTTTTTAAAGTTAACCCCAATGGAAATACTTTCCTTCCCAATCACAACGCCCCTTAAATGGAATGCCATCAGCTAACTACTTTTATTTAACAGTTAACATAAAATAGTAAATATTTTAGACCATAAGCAAGTCCCACCTCGCCTCACTCACTCACTCATATCATACAGCATCTTCATTAGTTCCGGCACATATTCATCCCATTTGGCTTGGAAAACATTGCCAGCCACTGGCGCACCCATTTCATATTTCTGTGTGAATTTCTCCACATCAAAGTTGCTATGTCCTTCGGCATTATTTAGTTCAATTTTCTTCTCCTCAAAATCCATTTCTTCCGTTTGCTCATAGACCAAAACCACATAGCGCACTAGACCGCTATCCTTGGGTGCCAAAGGTCCAAAGTATTCGGCCATAGTTTCTCCCTGCTTCACATCTTTGCCCGGCACATTGACCACCAACCAATGTAACCAGGAACGATACATGGGATTCTCACGACTGGGTGCATCGGGACTAAGCATAACCACAGTATAGAAATTTTTGGCATCTGCATTCCATTCCAATTTGGGTTCCAGCTTCAGTTCAGTGGGTGTATAGGTTTTGCCCCCTCTAATGTCTATGGCATTGCCATATCTTAGCTAGAGTAACAAAAGATTTAAGAAATATTACAATAGAGTTACACCTTATTAACCTTTAGCCACTCTTTGGGTGGTTCCTTCAAGACATCGGGTATCACGCTCATATCCTTCATTAAACGTTCCACATTCAACTCCTCTTCCTGACCGCCTATGGCAATCACCAACATACACAAAATGTAAGCACATGCAAATTTCATTGCTCTCCTCTTTACTATTCACTGAAATGGTCAAGTCCATTCTATTTATACTCCCCACGGGTGCAAAATTAAATTATTCAGGTAATTGAGCGACAGACAATTTTCTATAATTGGTTTTCTTTATAGGGTAAATATTTGCAAAATAATTTGTTGAATAGCTAAAGTAATTTAAATGTGAAATTGATATTAATTTAAGTAGAATAAGTAGGGGCTATATTATACACGTAGTTTATGGAGTATAGTTGGATTTACATGCAATTGACTTTGTGATGACAAACTGAAATTGTTTGTATACATTTTTACATACATATATTGAAACGGAGTTAGAAGAACTTTGAATTTTTATAATAAAATTAAAAACTAAATTCTTTGTTAATAGTTTAAAGTTGTAATGTCCGGATGTTGGTTTCATCTAAAATACTCCACATAATAGGTTGCTAAAAATAGTGTAGTGAAATTTGGGTCAATTTGTGTAGTTGTTCGACTTTGGGTTCGTCAGCCGAGCGGAACTAGTCTTTGTTAGGTGTTAGGTGCAAAGTCACCCCGCTGGTTGGCCAGGCACGCAGAGCGATAGAGAGAGAAGCAGAAGGTACTTCGCCAATTAGTAGTTGATATTCATCCAAAAGAATCAAATTATGCAAGTAATCAGTAGCAAATTCAGACACTTCTTTATTAGCACATGTGTTCTGGTTAAAGGTGTGTAGGTTAAAGTTAAAGATCAATTGTCATCGATGTAACGATCGCATGCCCTCAGTATCGATTGCGGTTCCAGGGATCAAAAAGTTAAATATGTTTCCTTTAAGTTTGTATGTTTTAACGACCTTTATGATAATCAAGTATGTGGTCACAGACAGCGCGGCTCTGGCTCGTTGAGTCTGTTTTTGCTGTTGCAAGCATGAAGAGGGAGTTGTTTTCTGATTGTGGTACCAGTTGAAGACCGCTGATGATTTGGTAAAGATACCAATGAAACAGCTGTACGGTCAACTAACCTCTTTTGTGGTTGTGGTGTGTCCGTGTTTTAAAGTTATGTACAAACATTGCGAGACCTAGAGCCAGCAAAAACTTGAAGGTATATTCGCTTTAAAAAAAATCTTTTAATAGGTGGAATTCGACTTCTTCGACTTCATCTTCTTTTCAACTGGTTTTTAAGCTACCAGCTGTAATACTTGCAAAAGCGATTTCCTATTGTTGTTGCTACAATTTTGCAATTGGAATTTTCAATGTATTGGAGAGCCCACCCTCGGTGTCGAATTTACTTCACAAAATGGGGACAAATGGGAGAAAAAGAGAAAAATTAGAGCTTCTACAAGGGTAAAAAACAGAGGAAAGCTAAATTCGGCTTGACCGAAGTTTATATACCCTTGCAGCTTGTATAATTTATATAAATTAAGTTTGTAAATTATTTCCCAAACTCAGCAATAGATGGCGCCACCACTTTGACCATTTGCTTGCCAGTTTGTTATATGGCAGCTATACGATATATTCATAAAATTTTGACGAAACTTCCCGAAATTGTGTGAAAACCGATAATACTCCGATAATACATAGCTGGAAAGCTTAAAGACGCTACCAACAAACAAAGTTTTTCTCACTAGAAATACTTCTTCGACCTATAGTTCCTATGGCAGCTATATGCTAAAGTCAGCCGATTTGGATCAAACTTGGCAGAATTGTGTGTGTATCAGTTACAAGTTTGGGAGTAAAAGCATTACAAACAACAATGTTTTTCCTATGACTTTAATTCGGACCAGTCTTTTGTATGACTGCTATACTATATAGTTGCCCGATTTTTATAAAACTTGTTGGAATTATGTGAAAGCATAGAAAACGTGGTTCGATAGTTCCTATGGCAGCTACACTGAAAAAAGGAATAGTTTTTGATTGTCCTCAGGATGATTTTTCGGTGTCCATTTGGACTGGATAGTTAACTATCCTTTTTTGGGATCCATTGGATCTTTTCGAAGTCGATTTATTTTCGAAAAAATTATATTAAAATATCCATAGGATAAGAGTGCTGCTTGCGGGCTCGAGGTCAAGAAGAAAACTCATATGTTGATTTGTTTCCAATATATATCGGATGCACATCGGCATCAGTCTTCAGGGACACTACAAGAAACAATTCACCAATTATAACAATACATTTAAACAAAATTTTGAACATTTTTACATACAATATTTAACACGTCTGTACCGCTTGACGTTGTATGTAAAAATGTTCAACATTTTGTTGTTTAACAATTATTCATTTGAACTGTTAAACACTATCCTTTTTCTCATATCCATTGGATCTTAATGATATATCCTTTTGATCTTTTTTTAATATCCAATTCTTAATATCCATTGGATCTTAATGACTATCCCATGGATCTGTTAATAATATCCTTTTAAGATCTTTTGGATCTTAATGACATATTCCAAGCATCTGTTGTAAAGTTCATTTCCAAATAAAAAACACCACAATAATTTGTATCAATTTATTTAATTTTGATAATATAGATGTAATATTTAATACACACAAATGTCAAAAAGACATTTTTGCAGCCTTGTTTCGGTTTTGTGCGCCAAATCGTTAATCGTGTGTAGACTACAAACGTAGATGTCACAGTTTAAGAACGCTTACATAAAACTCAAAAATTTTTCTAACTAATCCATTTTAAGACAGATAAACATCTGATATCGACCAAATCTCGTGAATCTTTTTACTACTAACTAACGCCGGGTTTAAGAACGATAACATTGAAAACACAAAGGTTTTTCTTATTAAGACTCAATTTCCGACCGATCGGCCCTATGGCAGCCTTAAGATATAGTCATCCGATTTCGGCCCAATTTTGCGAATCTTTTTGAAAGCATATAAAATTAGTCATCAACGAGTTTAAGGACGCTAACATAAAAAACAAAAAAAATTTTTTACTAAGACTCATTTTCGACCGATCGGTCCTATGGCAACCATAAGATATAGTCACCCGATGTCGATCAACCTTTTCAAATTAGTTTGTAAGCGTTTAATATTAATAATCACCAACCTTAAGAACAATTTACTTAAAAACAAAAAAATTTTTTCCACTAAGACCCATTTTCCGACCGATCGGTCCTATGGCAGCTATAAGATATAGTCATCCGATTTTGACCAAAGTTTGCAAATATGTTTGAAAGCATATAATATTAATAATGGCCGAGCTTGAGGACGCCAACAATGAAAACAAAAAAGTTTTTCTCACTAAGACCCATTTTCCGACCGATAGTTCCTATGACAGCTATTAGATATACTCATCCGATATTGACCAAAGTTGGCAATTCTGTTTGAAAGCATATAAAATAAATAATGACCAATTTTAAGTACGCTAACATTGAAAACAAAAAAGTTTTTCTCACTAAGACCCATTTTTTTTACCGATGGTTCCTATGACAGCTATAAGATATAGTCATCCGATCCGGTCGGTTCCGACATATGAGCAGCGTGCAGTAAAAAAAAGACTCTGTGAAAAAGTTCAATTCGATAACTTTAAAACATAGCTTGTCGGACTGGCTAAAAAATCCTCCCCCACCGGGCCAGAGATTTTCCGGTTATTTAGTTTTAAGTTTTTCGTATAAATTTTTTATTTTTAAAGTTTACTTAAAGATATTTTTCTCTCTATCTCAGATTTTTTTTTTTTAATTTATTATATTATCTTATTTTTTTTCTCCTTTGTTCCTACATAACTATAGGTTTTGGTTTTTTTCTCTCTCTCTCTTTCTCTCTCTCTCCCTCTTCTCGATCTCTATATCATTAAAGTTTTTGTTAGCTCTAATAACGTCTCTGACTACAATTGGCTGTGAATAGGGGCATAGCTGGCCGGACGGGCAAATAAAATTCCCCCACCGTGTCGGAGTCGTTATTAGTTTATTTTGTAATTTTATTAGATTTTCTTTGATAGGCTTCATTAGCTCATAAAAATTTTTGTTACGTATATAAGTTTTCGTTGACAGCCTTTTTTTGTCAACTCTAAATAAATAAATAAATAAATAAAAAAACTGAGAGACTATTTTGCGTAGAAACAGACGGACAGACAGACGGACGGACAAAGCTTTATCGACTCCGCTCGTCGCCCTGATCAAGAATATATATAGTTTATGGGGTCAAAAATGAATATTTCTATGAGTTGCAAACTTCTGTGCTTAATTATAATACCCTTTGCAAGGGTATAAAAATGGATATTAAAGGAATTTTGGAATATCCTTTCTATGAGGATCTTTTTTTTTTGTCTGTGTACCTTCGAGTCAATATGGCTGATCACAGACTCAACGGGCAAGCGCTGGGAGCGTAAATCAAGATATCAAAATTTCAACTGACGAAATAATTAATATGTTTTATCATGTCAAACCTTGTCGTCTTGCCACATTGGACTGCGCTTTATTATATTAAGAGATTTAACCATAATGCAATTCTAGAACAAGTTTTATATTAACGATCTCATAAGAAATGTAAATGAAGACTTATATTGCACAATTAAATTAACATTTTTCGTTCAAAAATAATTTTCTTGAGAACCCTTAGCCCTCCCCAAAGTCGAGTTCTAGATCCGCTGCGGATTTTTATACAAAAATAGCGTGATAAAATCAAATATGATTGTTATAGTTTTTAATTTGCAATTTTTCCCAAAGGTTTGAATTCTTAGCTGATCGATCTAGAATTTTGGAGTGTGAACCAATCCAAATTTCTATCAAGCTGGTGATAGCAGAGTGGCATCAAGTTAAGTATTTAAGATGCTACTTTGGAGATATGGATAGTTTGCTCTAAAGTTCAGACTTGCATTTCCCGGGTAAATTTGGGATCATAGAAAACTAATGCACATATAGCGGGAATCTCGTACCATGGCTCTTCTCAGCAGCGTTAATTTCCATCAAAAGGAACTTCAATGCTCTGCTTAAAAGTGTTCATTTAGTAAGTTAGAGGTAGATTGAAAACTGACTTGAAAATTAATTGGCATGCTTTGCTTTCCTTCTGCGTTTTGCATACGCAATGTGTAAAAATTAAATACAATTTGGTGCGAAGCATTTGCGCAAAAGTTTTCCGCAAGTCTGGTTGAAAATTACAGCCTGCCACGCCCACAGGCACACTCCTAGCTCGCCCACACACACGCACACAGGAAATGCCATTTGGCAATTTCGCTGTTGTATCCTTTGGCAAACACACACGCACACACACACACACACACTCGCACACACACACTTGATATATCCATTTCGCTTTTGGAGGATTCTTGGCGTGCCTTGTTAAGAGCTGCAAAAACAGCAACAACAACAACAGCAACAACAATGAGAGTAACAAAAGCCCCGTTATTGTGTATTACATGCGTGTGAACCAAAAACTCAGCCAAAGAGCATTTCATCCAGCATCCAGCATCCCACATCCACACAAACACAATCACAAAATGGAATTGTTCATTTGCTTCAAAACTTTTGGCATTGGGTTTTTGTGTATGTTTATTTATTTAAGTGTTATTTCGTTTTATTTTTACAAAATTGAGTTATAAACAAGTTTTTGAAAATTGTTTAAATGGAAAAAACAGATTGAATTTCCCTACACCCTCGCGTGCAGATGGAGGATTCGCAGCCACTTGAGCTTATGTCAAGTGGAAAATCGTTTTGTTATTGTTATGCGGGTCGACTATGAATATGTTTTTGATCAAGTTTTATTTATATAAATGCAAATCGGTGCAAAATGGGAAAAACGGGTTTCCTTTTTTTATTGTTTGAAAGGATAACTTTTTTAATGTGGAAAATTAAAGCTTATCCCAGGTTTCCAGTTGAATGAAAATTGGTTCTTGTTGACTTCCCCATTTTGATATAAGAGATGAATTGCTAAAGTATTTAGATAAAAACATTTCAAGTCACTTACCCATTAAATTTCTCCTCTTGTCACAGAAACCAACTATGGTTCTCATATTTTCTGCCTCATTATAAATACTCGCTGCCATTTAATATTAAAAGTTCTCTTCATTCTCCATCCCCCTTTTATAAGGCTACACAACGAATTGCATTTAAGGGAAAACTCTTGCACTGATAAGCTGCAGCTCAACTAGGAAATTAGCCGAGTTGATATCTTCACCCCATTCCCCATCCCCCAACCCCTACCTTTCCCATTGTTTTTGCCTTTCAGTTCGAGGCACTTGGTTGCCGCAATTTATGCATTTTCCATGGCATTAACGTTGAAAGGCGTCGCAAATGAAATGCCATTCAAAATGCTCCTCGGAGCTGCTTGTTTTGTCTGGTTAGTTGGGTTACCTGGTTAGCTGCCGGCTCGCTCTCAACCAAAAAGGTCACGCAAATTAGTCCAGCAACAACGATAAAGTTTCATGAATAGAAAACTGCACACTGGATGCTGGATGCTGGATGCTGGGCTTGTAATCCTTGGCAAAAACTTGTAAAACTTACCAGATAACCACCAAGCAGCCAGTAGAAGAAAACCAACTAAAAGTGATGTCCCACCAGGAGGGTTAAGAGAAATGAAATGTAATGAAGGGGGAGTGGGGAGAAAACAGTTTATTGACCCTGGTTGATAGCCATGTGATATTGCACTTGGATGCAGGGAATTAAGTAAGAAGTTGGGTGTATCAAACTTCTAAAATGTGTAAAACTTACAAACCATATTTAAGTAGGAAATTTAGTTGATTCTTCTTGAGGATTTTATAGAAATTATGGATCGTTAAAGATTACAGTTTAGATTGATATATTAAAAAATAAACAGAAAGTTGTTAATTGAAATGGGAATATGTGAAGAATGCGATTTATAGAACCGCCAATATAAATTAAAAGGACTAAAGAGAACACATAAATTGTTCGTGTTAATTCCAGGAAATCAAAAATTGGTCCCATTCCAGTTATAAAATTTCATTCCGTACCTTCCATTTCAAAATTTTAGGTCACATAGATGTTTCGGAATAAGAATAAAGTTCCATTCTGTTGATTTTAATACGGCTTACGTCCCTTATTAGAATGTTGTTTTGTTTTCTTTTGGTACAAAGACGCTGTACATTAATCGGAACCGGCCGGATCGGATGACTATAGCATTTAAGTTTTTCGTATAAATTTTTTATTTTTAAAGTTTACTTTAAGATATTTTTCTCTCTATCTCAGTTTTTTTTTTTTTTTTTTTAATTTAATATATTATCTTATTTTTATCTCCTTTGTTCCTACTCAACTGTAGGTTTTGGTTTTTTTCTCTCTCTCTCTTTCTCTCTCTCTCCCCTCTTCTCGATCTCTATATTATTAAAGTTTTTGTTAGCTCTAATAACGTCTCTGACTACAATTGGCTGTGAATAGGGGCATAGCTGGCCGGACGGGCAAATAAAATTCCCCCACCGTGTCGGAGTCGTTATTAGTTTATTTTGTAATTTTATTAGATTTTCTTTGATAGGCTTCATTAGCTCATAAAAATTTTTGTAACGTATATAAATTTTCGTTGACAGCCTTTTTTTGTCAACTCTAAATAAATAAAAATAAAAAATATAGCTAACATAGGAACAATCGGTCAAAAAAGTATTTTTAGTGAAAAAGCTTTTTTGTCTTCAGCGCAAACGTCCCCAATCGCCGTATTTCTAAGATTTCTATGCTTTCACATAATTCCACCAAGTTTTATAAAAATCGCCCAACTATATAGTATAGCTGCCATACAAAAGACAGGTCCGAAAAAAGTCTTAGTAGGAAAAACTTTTTTGTTTTCCTTGCTATCGCTCCCAAACTCGTTGCTGATCAATTTTATATGCTACCACAAAATTCTGCCAAATTTGATCTAAATCGGACGACTATAGAGTATAGCGGCCATAGGAACGATCAGTCGAAAAAGTAGTTCTAGTGAGAAAAACTTTTGTGTTTTCAACGCAAGCGCCAGCAAACCTCGTATTTATCAGTTTTCTATGCTTTAACAGAATTCCACCAAGTTTGATGAATATTGCACTTCTATATAGTATAGCTGTCATACAAAAGTTAGGTCTAAAAAAGAGTCTTAGTGGGAAAACCATTTTTGTTTTCAATGCTATCGCTCCCAAACTTGTTATTGATTTATATTATATGCTACCAATCAATTTTGCCAATTTTGATCCAAATCGGATGACATCTATTGCTGAGTTTGCGAAATAACTCAGGTGAGAATGTTCGACGAAAATCATTTAAAACCTTAATTTATATAAATTATACAAGCTACAAGGGTATAAAAACTTCGGTCTATTTTTTAATCATGAGTTATGAGTTGTGCCGCCTTTGATGATTTCTGGCTGTCTCTATCATAGTAAAGATTGCTCCAATATTAGGCTATTTACACTGAGTACATTTAACATCTAGCATCCCACATCATGAGTTGAAATGCTTAATAACTATTTGCTATGCCAACATTTGTCAATTTTTGTTTGTATAGATTTTTGGCTCGAAAAACACCGAATTTTTGTTTTAAAGGCCTGTATCCAGCACTGCGTAAAATTCCTGCCAGGAATTTGCTAGTTATTTCTTGTATGTGTGGTCACCTTTAGCTGCATGGTCACTCTGCTTAATCAGCTGTTAAGCACTGTTAATTTTTTGAACTTAAAGGGGAAGCATGCCTCTCGGAGTAGGTGTTACTTTATTCTATACTAGAGGATGATAGGACGATGGCTAAGCATGACACCCAGATTTCGCAAAACATTAATGCAGCATGTTGTTATCTGAACAACTTTAAAATACTATAATCTCAAACAAGTGTGACTTCTCGGTTGGTCGCCAATCAAATGAAGCCTTTTATGATCGGATACAAGAATGCCTAAATACATTCGCATTAATATTAAGGATTTTGTCAACTCAGTAGTCGGGTCAGTACCTTGGAAAAATGAATCTACTGAAGCGTAGCAATAATTAGTCTTCATAAAAAAATTTGCATCGTTGGAAATCCTCAGTTCAACTTTTTCACCGCGAATCTGCAGTATCCAGTTGCACTTCGCACCTTTATCGTCACGAATGCTGACGATATCGATTTATCGATAAACTAGAGTCTTTTATGTGAGGTCCCTGGTATGTGAGGCATACAATTAAATACCATTATGAGCCCAAATCAATATGTACCAATATACACCAGCAGGATTAGCCTCTGATCTGGCGACAAACAAGCTCAGAAGTCGTCTCAACCTACGACATCCTATCGACCTTTGTGTCCATGGAGGGCAACTCTCGGGGCGCCTCAGCAATTTGGAATAAGTTTCCCCTTGGCACCATCCCCTACCAATCTTTACACGCTGCTAGTTCCCCAACAAGATTGCAGTTCATTACAAAAACACAAAAGCATTCCCCCCAAATGTTCGCTCATCACGCCCAAAATAATTGTAACCAATATATTCCTGAGCTGTGTATCAGCTGTTCTCTCGATCCACACGCGCTATCGATAGGCCAACTATCGATAAGAAACTGTGGGTTTCGTTCATGTTGCTGGATACTCAAGCAACAAAAAGGTAAACTAAAAATTCCTGGCACAGTTTTTTTAATATGAAGTTTGCCAGGAATTTTTAGTTTCCGCGGTGCTGGATATCCGGCTTAAAGGCAAACAAACAAAAGATTTTTATTTTTTTTACTTAAAAATCGCTTTTCTACGAAAAAAGTACGGTGTTGGCGAAGAAAATAGATTGATAAATACCGTGGCTGGATGAAATTGAATTGAACTAAATGTGCAATTTCAGTATTTTAAAATACAAACAAATTTTATATTTTTTTCCCCTTTTGGTTTATGTACCTAGATACATATTTTGCGTAACTTTTACCTTACCTCGGTATTTTCATATTCGAGTACCTTATTCCTTACATAGGTTCAAATTTTCATTTACCTTCTCAATAGATAAGGTACTAGGTACTTTTCATACGTGATTTTCCGATGACATTATAGCCGGGATGCTGTTGCGCTCTGCCATATTGAAAAGAAAAGTATCAGAGAGCTTTTTGTGGTTTTAATTGGACGTCCGGTAAACACTTCGTGTTCAAAAACAATACTATACATGCTAGAGAAGAGGAAGTCGGACTATAATTTTTCCATTTTCATGCAAGCGGTTGTACAATTCTTCCTCAGCGAAAGCAACTGCAACTGGGAATGCAGATCCACAGATGAAGTTGAGAACAGTAGCAGCACAAGATGGAACAGTTTTCATGAAAGTATTCAACGTATTTTGGAACTAAAACACAATTTAAAAAGTGTTTGTACAACTTTAAAAAAGCATTACTTACAAATACAGAAATTGATTTTTTGCATGAATTGAATATGGCTATTGATATTTTCGCTAAGGCCATGGATCTTTACTTATTTTCAATGCACTAGTCACAACTTTGCAGGGCTAATCCCGTTGTAATTTAGGATTTTATCTTAATTCAATGCATGAATAATTTGAAATATTGTGATCAACTTAAAGATGTTCTTAAAAAAGAAGTTTTAAACGATTTTATTTTTTCTAGAACTTGACATCAAGCGAGGCAAAGACCTTTGCTTTAAATTGAAGTGGATTCGAAATATATAGTGAACGTAAGGTATTTTCAAGAAATACTAGAAACTATACAAGTGCAAGATTGTGAAGAATATAAGACCAAAAGCCTTCGACGGAAAGGTTACCAGTGAGAAGAGGAAAGATTTTATTGTAATCCCTACATAGAATGCGAAATGGACAATTAGAGGCATCTAAAGAAGAAGGAATCCTCAAGGGAATATAGTTTCGTGTTTGCCTTGAAGGGACATTAAAGTTCACGCGCCCGAGTAGGTACTCAGCGTCAATATTACACTTTATAAGCTTGTTTAGAAACATTATACCCAACATAGTACGTCTGTGCTCAATTGAAGGTAAGTCTAAAAGCTTAAGTCTGGAAATATGTATAAGGAGGAAGTCTCAACAGTGGGCCCCAATCCAGGTTGCGAAGGGCAAACAAAAGGAACTGCTGCTGGGCAGATTCGATACGTTTACACAGGGTGAATGATGGTGGGTTCCAAATACACGAACCAAACTCGAAAATGGGCCTCACAAAAGATATAAACAAGAGCTTGGCTTAATAAAACCTAACAAGCCCATGGCTTTATTCACAGAAAGTTCAATCTGAGTGCCAAAAGAAAGTTTATGGTCGAGGGTAATACCCAGATCATGGAAAGATTCAACTTGTTTAAGTTGATAAGAACGTCATAGACGATAAATGTCCACTGTTCAAATGCAACAAATTATAAGAGCACCGCATAAATATGGAATTAAAATCAACCTGAAGCAAGGCAGAATCGTTGGCGGAGTTGTGGCTCAGAAATATCTTTAAGTCATCTGCGTATATCACGAGAATGCTTAATTACATTTGGCAGGACATTAATAAATAACACAAAGAGAGACCTCTTCTGTTACTTAGATGTCTATTCCTCCCATTTCTAGCCGATTTTTTGAGCTGCTTAATGAACATGAAAACGAAATACTTAAAATTTTCCACTTAAAAAATTGCAGCTTATATGGGATGATCGCTGTCGCCATTAATTTCGTTAATTTTATTATTTCTATGCTTCAAAGAAATTCCAACGGAAACTCAACCAAAAATATTACCTTAAGCAAACAATGCAAAAAAAAAGAAAGGAAAACAAACTGCCGTATCTTTCTCCCTTCACTCAATTTTCAATTTTGTATTCATATCTGTTATTGACATTTTATGCATGACATTCTTCCACTTGCGGTTTTTATTTTGTTGTTTTGCTGCCCCCATTTCACCCTTAACCCATGTCACAAGCAAAACAAAAAAAAGAGCAGTTGACGGAGCACACGAAAAAAATGAAGAAAATATGGGACTTTGGCCTGAAAATGACACGAGTTGTCAATGTGAATTAAAATAATTGATTTATTTTAACGCAAGTTAAGCGAATAAACACAAACTTGATGCTGTCAGCAGCAGAATGTCAATAAATAAGCAATTAAAAAGTGAACTAATTATGAGGAAAAGGGTTTTTTTGGCTGCCATTTGCCGAATGTTGTGTAAATTGTCTAAAATATTAATTGCTCTCGTTATTCTTTCGAGTTGTTTGAAACCGACCAACAAACCAACCCACTTTAATTGGCCCATAAATGCCGCTGGGAAATGAGAATTAATGCCGCTTGTTAACCGTAAGCGATTTGTTATCGTTAAAAATTTTTCTTTAGTATTGGGTTAATCGGTACTTTGCCTGCTGCTGCACATAATTTTTCTCTGGCTTTTTATTAGTTAACATTAACATTAATATTTTTATGGGGTGGAAAAAAACCGGGAGGGTGAGGGGAGGGGCAAAGTTTTTGCGGTTGCGGCGGCTCGTTAATTGAGTTATAAAATGCAGTGCAGCCGAAGGGGCAGTTTTACTGAAGTGACAGGTTGTTGGGGAGGGAGAGAGGAGGGAGAGACTTCAATTAAAGTGCTGGAATGAGGCTTAAGCAATTGTGGAAGTAAATTAAATATGGTAAATTGAACCATTTATACAGTTCAATAAACTGAAACTGAAAGTTTTTATCATTTTTGACATTTAAAACGCTTTCGCCTCATTTCACCTCATCAGCGGAAGCTTTAATTATTTCCCTTTAGTCAAAAAAGTTTTTTATTGTGTTTATTTAATTTGAAACCCTTAAAATTGAATTGAATATTCATTCATTTAAGAGTTTTTGTCAACTTGCCTTGGGTCATTCTTTAGTTGCCTTGTAAATTTTGTAAATTGCACAAATTAATGTTAAATTTGTTGTAAAATTTTCTTCGTAAAAACTTTCCCTGATAATGGCAAAGTTTTGTCTGATGATTTGGTTGTGCCATTAAGCAATTTTCCTTATTTATTAGTGTGTAAATGGAAAACTTTTACTATATTTTTTTTTGGTGCAGCCTAAAGAATTTTCTTGCCAGAAAATGCAATTTTGTGAAATATGTTACACAAATTGGTTTACATACCTAAAAACCTAGAATGGTGGATGCACTCACTCGCATATGAATGTATGTACTTATGCTTATTTATGAACTGCTTCATAAACCGCAATAAAACAGACATTTCGCTTGGCTCTTCTGCTCCATTTTTGGCTCATTGTGGCAATATTGTTCAAGGATAGCTAGTTGGAGGGGGGTGGCTGGGCGAGACAATGTATGGCCCCGCATTGGGTTACTACAAAGTATCCTCGTATACTTATGTGACTCTTGTGGTTTGCATTTGAATGCCATTTGCGGACTTGGATAGGAAAAACTGTGGCAGTAGGCAAAGTTTAAAGAAACCCAAAAGTAGATTGTGGTGAAAATAATGTACACATGTGGCTAGAGCTGGAGGAAGAAAACCAAAATAATAAGAAAATCTTAAAGGAAAACACTTGGAAATTGAAGGGAGTTAAGGAGAGCTAAATTCATAGTCTGTTTATATTTTCCACAAACTACTTTTATGTAATCTTTGGAATTGTTTGAAAATTACCGCCAAGATGTTAAGGCAGTTTTAGACATTTAGACGAGATTCACCAAAATTCTCATATGAGCTTATACATTATATATTATTATAAAGATTTTATAATTGGCAATTCTAGACGGAAAAATAGGCGGCGAAGATCGAACGGTGAAAAAAATTGCGATATGTTCACAATTTTCGAATGAGCTTAGACTATCATGAAATGACGGGTGATGGTAATCTAACGGTCTAAAAAAATTGTGATTTGATAGATGGCAATTGTTGTACGAATAGTATATATTTTGGCATTTGTCAGGGATGGCTTTTTTTTTGCCGTGAGCCCAATGCCGATGCATAACACCCTTGCAAAGGGTGTTATAATTTTTTGCCTAGAAGTTTGCAACGCATAGAAATATTCATTTCCGACCCCTTAAACTATATACATATATTCTTCCTCAGGTCTGTCAGTCCGTCTGTTTCTTCGCAAACTAGTCTCTCAGGTTTAAAGCTATCGAGCTGAAATTTTGCACAGAGTCTTCTTTTGACTGCACGCTGCTAATATGTCGGAACCGACCGGATCGGATGACTATATCTTATAGCTGCTATAGAAACCATGGGTCAAAAAATGGGTCTTGGTGAGAAAAACTCTTTTGTTTTTAATGTTAGCGTCCATAAACTCGGCCATTATTAATATTATATGCCTTCAAAAAGTTTTGCAAATTTTGGTCAAGATCGGATGACTATATCTTATAGCTGTCTGTCATAGGAACCATCGCACAGTGGTCCAGCCGCGCCGCGCGTTGGACAAAACACTAATTTCATTTTTGTTGAAAAGTTAACATTTTCTTTTAGTTAAAACGACAGTTTAAATGCAAAAATTAAGGAAGCCAAAATATTGCTTTGATATGTTTACAAATATAAATGTAACAGCCGGCTAAGCGTAGTCAATTTTTCGCAATCCGAAAAATGCAACAATTTTGGTTTATCAATAAAGTTTGACTTATCATATCTTCGGCTATAGTGAGAATTTTTAAGTTGTTAAAAACTTGTTGGATAGGTGTACTATTTCTCTTTTTATAAATATATAACATTTCAAAATCAAAGTTGTAGTTT
Source organism: Lordiphosa magnipectinata (assembly GCA_037044535.1). Taxonomy (NCBI): domain Eukaryota; kingdom Metazoa; phylum Arthropoda; class Insecta; order Diptera; family Drosophilidae; genus Lordiphosa; species Lordiphosa magnipectinata. The sequence continues at coordinate 7,839 of JBAMBO010000111.1, read as the reverse complement.
GTGAACAATTGCTTTTACCGCAGGTACATATTTTACATCTATTTTTAAACTTTCCTTCAAAAATTTTATTGCTTCATTTTACAGTCTAATACGTCCCCTTTATGGAAAATATCATATGCCGACGCCGATCGAGACCCAACTCGAGAAAAAGTGACTTATGTGAAAACAGTCAAGGTTTGTTGGTGTACGTCTTAGGTCGTTCGCACACGGCTCGTATCTTCATTATAAAGTATGCAAGGTGATTTTCAAGAGTTATACGAATCAATTTCGCAAGGGTAGAACCGCTCAAGAGTCGTCCGCTCTGTGTAATCGTCGAAACATGCATGCTGCATAACGAATATCTTCATTTTTATATTTTTCTCAAAAATGTATGAAAAAATTTAATTTTTGTTTGGCAGCTATATCTAAATGATGTTTGATTGGCTTTCAACTTGGTAGAAATATGCAATCAACTAAAAAGCTAATTTAAAACCCAATTTACACAAATAAAAATAATTATTTTCAAAAGTATTTACTAAAAATTCGAATTTTTCCATAAAAAGATTGAAAAAATATTGATTTTGTATGTGAGCTATATCTTAATGACGTCCGATTGGCTCGAAACTTGGCAAAAATCTGGAAACAACCAAAAAAATAAGTTTGATAAAAATTTTGAATCTTACACCAATTTTTGTAGATTCAGGTGCAATAAAGGTAACACCAGGTGTGAAAATTTTAATAATATAAGAAATGTACCTAAACCTTGACCGATTTAATTGAAGTTTTGGAAAAATAGCTGAGCATTACCTTATATAGATTCTGACCAAAAATCAGCACCATAGCTTTATTAATATGGCTTACAGGTGCTTGAAAGGTAACATATTTTACAAAATGTTGACTTTGGCGCTCTATAGCTCTAGACTTCTAAATCAATTTTAATAAACTCTTAACTATAGACCTTGAACAATTTGTAATCAAAAAAAAAAGAAATAAATTCAAAATTTTGGGCCGTTCAAAAGTTACAGTATTTTGTCCAAGGCAAAACGATTCTGGACCACTGTACATCGGTCGGAAAATGGGTCTTACTGCGAAAAACTTTTTTGTTTTCAATATTAGCGTCCTCAAACTCGTCCCTTATTAATATTATATACTTTCAAACAGATTTGCAAATTTTGGTCAAAATCGAATGACTACATATGTATATCTTATAGCTGCCATAGGACCGATCGGTCGTAAAATGGGTCTTAATGAATAAAACTTTTTTGTTTTCAAGTATTTCGTTCTTAAGATCGTTTTTTATTATTTTTTTATTATTATTTTATTATTATTTTTATTTATTATTAATATAATATTAAAATCTTTCAAATTAATTTGAAAAAGTTGATTGACATCGGGTGACTATATCTTACCGACCGATCGGTCGAAAATGGATCTTAATAAGAAATTTTTTTTTTTTAATGCTAGCGTCGCTAGACTCACTGATTACTAATTGTATATGCTTTCAAATAATTCGTAAAATTTTGTCAAAATCGGATGACTATATCTTAAGGCTGCCATAGGACCGATCGTTCGGAAAATGAGTCTTAGTGAGAAAAACTTTTTTGTTTTCAATTTTAACGTTCTTAAATTTAGCGATTGGTAATTTGATATGTTTTCAAAAAGATTCGCGAAATTTCGTCGAAATCACATGTTTATCTGTCGGAAAAAGGGTTTTAGTTACAAAAATTTCTGATTTTTATGTAACCGTTCTTAAACTCCGTCATTTCAAAAACAGCATTTGCAAGGGTTTAAAAACTTCGGCGCAGACGAAGTTAGCTTGGCCTTCTCGTTTTTTGTTTGTCTAAGATTATGAACATTAAAAATTTATAATTCTAATTAACAATACTTTTACTGCACTCACTGCGACAATTAAAAGATACACTTTACATTGATGGCGACTTTATCTCTCTAGAAACTATCTTCCATTATTTGTTGCCTTTATTTTTGAGCGTGGCTGACATATTCCGCTAGGCTGTTCCAGTTGCTTCCGTTCAACAGGTTGATGTATTCCTCCATATTCAAATACATATATATTCCAAAGCATCCTGCCCTGATCTCCTGTAGGATGCGACATTTCCCCAAGAAGTGCATTATATCCTCGAATTCCCTCAATTTGCATTAATCTGTAATTGTTTTCGTTTAACTTGTATGTTAAGCGTTTGTAAATTTGTCTCCCAGAGCTCTCTCTGGCTTGATCCTCCCACATTCTTCTTGTCTTGGCGTCTATGCTTAGAATCAATCTATTCTGCTCTAACCTCCACAAGCTTGGGTTGTCCAGTGTCAACGAGGACTCATAGTCGCTTGCCAATTTGAGCCATTGGCTGAAAAACTGTGCTTTTGATTCCAGGTATTTTGAGACTATTTTTGGATATCGTCGGTCCGGCATGTTTAAGGATTTCAGAACATATTTGAAGTGGATGTCCAATGTGTAGGTGAATTATGTCGGTAGACCAGTTTTCAAATGGAAGGTGGAAAACTCTTCTTAAAAAATACCGTTGGCTCCTTTCCACATCAGAACCCCATAGCGGCATAGCAAGTGATCGCCTTCGCTGTCGCCTAATACATTCTGTATTTCGTGCTCATATTCACTTGCTTCCGTTTCAGCAGTCCATTCCATTTGGCAATAGCCACTTGTGAATCCTTCCTCTAGAGTTTTGCGTGCTTCTGAAAGTTCTTATTGCTCGTCAGTGTGAATTCTAGGTATTTAAGCGATTTGAGTACTGCCAACTGAGTACCTGCTAGGCTCCAAAATATTCCACTTACATCCGGACTACCAGTACTTTCGATTTTTCGCTATTAATAGCAAGTTTCCAGGTATTACAATATGTCTGTGTCTATCATTTGCTGCAGTAGTTCTGGGGCCTCCGTCATCATGACAATGTCATCCGCATCCATCAACACCTTGAACCGATGTAAGCCTAGATTAACCCCTCCAGCCAGTTTGTCTGCAATGTCATCGATATAGAGGGCAAATAATAATCGGCTGAGTAAGCACCCCTGTAGGACGCCTTGATTTGTGGAGAAACCTTCAGACAGGTTTTGGCCATCCCAAACCCTTGTGATGTTATTGATGTATAGGCTCTCTAGGGTTTTTATCATTTTGGTGGATACACTTAAGTTGTTTAACTAATACAGTAGGCTGTCTCTCTTTATTGTGACAAAGCGTTCCTTGAAATCTATAAAAAAGCAATACATCTTTTTTCCTTTACTCAGATGTTTCTTTGCTAATGCAGCCGGCTGTTGAATAACCGTCTCTGAAGCCCATCTGGTTTTCACTTAAGAGCTGGTTTTTATTGGTAAAAGAACTGAAGCCAACACTTTCGTTGCCGCGTTTAAAAATGAGATTCGTTTGTGATTACCTTCTTGTATATTGGGTATACGATGTTGTCTTGAAAACTGTCGGGCACTTTGGTGGACTCAAAAACATTATTGAGCGCATCGCTGAGCTTTAAGATGTGCGATTCAGTGGCATTTTTATAGAACTCACAGGGGACTCTATCTGTTCGTGGGGCTTTGTTGGACTTACTCTTTACCAGTGCGCTTCGAATCTTCTGTGCTGTAATGATGTGATCCAGATCCTCCACTATGATGTGGGGCAGTGCGAAACTCATCGTACTGTTGAGTTCGTTTGTCCAAAACAAACTTTGCAAATGTTCTGCCAATGCCGATGGTTCAACCCAAATTATTTTCCTCGTACATGATCCATTTAGTTTCCTCACCAAGGTCCAGTAAGATTTGCTGTCTGTAATATGGCCAATTTTCTTTTCCATATCGATATAAAAAGACTGTTGCTTATTTTTACATAATTGCTTATATATGGCGCATTCGTGCGTCCAGCTTGCTTAAGTGCTTTGATAGAGCTGTTTCTGATGGCAATTATAAAAGCTAAAATGGGTAGATCAAACGCTCCAAAAATGTTGGAATGAGTAAGACTATCATGAAGATGGGTAAATTGACAGGTGGTGAAGATCAAACGATCCACGTTTGTTTCAAACGAATTGGCAATTATTATTATTATTATTTTATTATGAGTTCAGATCGCAGCAATCAGTCTCCAGTTTGCCGTGGTCAGATAAAAAAAAACAGTTTTCGCGCGACACATTGAATAGAGGGAAATAAAAAACCTTCAACATCTCTGTCTGTTTCTAGTTGGTCATGGGAGGAGAGAAACATATTAATTTTTGGTTTTTCATGTCTTGTTCGGCCCATTTTACAAAGCCCGCAAACGGACTACAACAGTAACTCCACAAAATGTTTACTTTTATTGATTGAACCTTCGAATGCCCTCTAGAGCTTCCATTAGCATTTACCATATCGAATTTCCCATCCATATTTTACCCTACAATTCGAAAATCGTACCAATTCCCCAAGTAAAAATCAAATAGTGGTGCCAAAATAAAAAAAAAAAACAAAACCAAATGGATGGCGAGACTCCAGCTAAAGTAACAACAAAAAAACACACACAAACGAAAAAAAAAAACGGAATTCGGAGCCCATAAATTTCGAACTCTGCCTGCGCTCATTTGCACAGCGGATTAAAGGGGTCTCGTCGGGGTTTTGCACTCTCTCCATTTGTTAGACTCGTACCTTTTGCGTAGGGATTTTCTTCTACCATTTTTTATGTTTGGTTTTTCTTTATTCCAACTCTCGATTTTTTGTGTTGCAAAAGTGATTAATGCAAAAGTCGGCGGCGGCCATGTCGATGGGGCGACCAAACAAATTTGCCAAGCGCGAATAGAAAACGCCGCAACTCGGCTGGCATTTTTATTGAATTGCGAGCTTTGGAATGCGTTGCTGCTGCTGCTGCTTGGTCAGTCCATTTACCTGCGGCTTGAATATTGAGAGGGGAGACGGTACTACGCTTTGACTACAGTTGCGCGGATTAAAGCAGAAAATACTACGAAAAGCCGCTTTGGATAGCAGAGAGTGCTCTTTACCGGGGACAGGTGAAGGCAACTGAAAAATGTTAAAAGTTAAAATAAAATAAGACGAAAACTCGACCAGTTGATGCCCTTTCAACTTTAAATAATTTGCACTGTTTTAAGCATTTTGACTATTTTGATTTCATAGATTCCATTTCGAAAATGCAGTTTTCCATCGCCCCAGTGTCCGTCGAACTATCAGTGTCAGGTTGGTCAGCTCATGAATAAATAGCATTGCTAGATTTTTTTGTCTTCTAGAATTCAACATTGGGTACTTTTTTGCAGTTCTCTTTTAAAAATATCATTCACCTTTTTAAGGAAAAGATCAAGAATTTTGTACCTAAACCAGGGAAAATGAATTATTTACGATCTCTAAATTCTACTTAGTGCGATATTTACAAATCTGTCAACCAGCCATGTTCTCATTTCCACTTCCGCAAAAGTTTTATGGTTAAGAGTCCAAATCTTGTACTAAAACCGATTTTACATCACAAAATTTTTTGTGGAAGTGGAATTGAAAACATTGCTGAACAACTTTGTTTCCGTAATATAACATTTTGTAATCTGGGAAACAATTTTTTTTGTTTAAATATAAGATGATATTTTTTTCTGAGTTTAAAAGTATTGTAAAATCAATCTTCAGTAACTTTATTCTGTGAAGCAACAAGTAGTATTTTGGAGTGCATGATTTGTAAATTTGTCTATGAGTTGAAGTGTGTTGCGCATTAAACTCCGACTCCACAAGCTATACATGAGACATTTCGGATAACTTCATTGCCCAGTCCATCGAAAATCTTTATAATTAAGTAAAAATTTATAATCGTATGTTAGCGTGTCCTGTTAAATCAAATCGGATTTCAAGTAATAAGCAAGCAGATTAGCAACATTCTTTAATTAAACACCCAACAAAAAGTAATCATCAAAATTACAGTACTAAGTCATGAATTTGAATCTAATGAGTATAAAATTCTCTTTATTACTCCAAGTATACAAGTAGAACTATAAAGTGCATGTTTTCGAAAGTATTAAAATGATATTCCGAGTATATTAAATGGATACTAACTTTTGATCTGAAACATCTTAAATTTGATTTCAGCGTCACGTGACGCTGACGTCATATTTGTTGTATATGCATATTTGGTGTTGTTGTTTAATAGTCTTCAGGCACACACACATGACGGTTGACAGAGGATGGGATGAGGATGAAATGGGGTGTGAAAGATCGGTGGAAAGAGGTGGAAAGAGGTGGAAAGAGGGGGAACAGTGACTTAACAGGGACTTAACAGTGACTAAACAGCGACCAAACAAAGACTTAACAGTGACTAAACAGTGACCAAACAGAGACTAAACAGGGACTTAACAGTGACTTAACAGTGACTAAACACTGACTAAACAGTGACTTAACAGTGACTCAACAGTGACTTAACAGTTACTAAACAGCGACTAAACAATGACTTAACAGAGGGAGGAAGAGGGGGAAATTGAGGGTTTTAAATTAATTCTATTTTTTTGCTATTTCAAGATTGACTTAACATTGACTTAAGAGGTGGGAGGAAGAGGGGGAAATTGAGGTTTTTAAATTATTTCTATTTTTTTGCTTTTTCAAGATTGAAATTATTATTTCTGCCTGTTATTCCCTTGCGGCAGTTGTCGTTTTCATTTATCTATGGATTACAATAAACAAGACTTACAGAAAAAATGAAAAAACACAGAGGCAAGTGATCTTGTTATTAATGTTTCTATTCCCTGTTAGTTTTCTTCTTTTGAAAAATTGCCTTTTGCTGATTTCTATACCATTGAGAGAGCTTCTGATTTTGAAAATAAACCCCTTAACTTAGCATCATGTTTCACATCAAAGCTTCGTGAGTGATAACGATACTCACACATTTTTTTTTTTTAATATCAATCTGATATTAGGTCTTATCAATTTGATATTTCAGCTGTCAAACTTTTAGGATCATTTTGATACTAGCTTTAATCAATTTAATATGTTTTTTTTTATCAATTTTATAGCATTCATTTTGATCTCTACAAATTGCCAAAAAAGATACATTAGTGTTTGTAGCTTGATTGTTCAACTAGTCACTTCACAAGAAACGTTTACTAGCACAGAATACCGTGTTGGCCGCCAATATTGTTTATGTCAGGAACAATATTGGCCGACAATATCAGCAAGTGTCATATACTCTTTACACTAATGAAATGAAATCGTCCGGTGTGGGCACATCTCTATAAGAAATATTGTTCTCTCATTCTGCGCACATAGAAAATTAAATTTCTATATTTAAAACAAAATCGGCCTAGAAAATATTTTTTTTCTAAATTTTAGAAACTCGAAGAGGTCGTCTCACATACAAGCATGACTTTTCGAATTTTCGAACCAACTTTCGTTGTCATTGGAAATGTTTTAGTTTTAATCATAGCTTGTAATAACTCTCTACCCTATTGTTAGTTCGCTCTGCTCACGTCACTTACTGAAAAAAAAAAGTAAAACGGTTTCGGTCTTCCCTTGTGCTACAATCGCGCTCACTGTTATGTGACTGTTGTTGAACACACAGCATTGATCGATCTGCCTTCAACCCAATAACATGCCCATGTCAGTCAAGCGGTCATAAAATGTGTGCTTTTCGAAGACCAAAATCTATGATGAAAAGGTTGCAGACTCCAGACTTTAGCATGTGCAGAGAAAGAGAGTCAGTCCCAAGCATTCGGACTTAAATTTTATGAACTAGGCTTAGGGAAGTGGCCGGCTTTTACAAAAAAACATCTTGGCATTAAAACAAAATGCAGTTGATCGAGCAATGTGACCCGCCGCCAGTTAAATTAAAAATATCACAAACTTACATTTTTGGCGTAATTTTTTCTTAATTCTGGTCACACTACTCTTAAGTTCCACGGT